>CM067373.1:37901519-37961519 GCA_034401795.1 Chaetoderma sp. LZ-2023a
ATTTATTGCTACTGCCTAAGGCTGAAGAGTAATTTAAATTTCATTTAATATGTTGTATAGGGTTATTATTATATTTTATTAATCATGTTCTTCCCCTTGCTTTTACAGATGCGGTGGTGACATCACAACATCGATTACGGTATATAGTTAAAATTATGCATGCTAGGCCACCGCATTTGGCAAGGGTAGTTTATTTCTTTAAAAAAACAAAAAACATATATATTGCCCCAAATTGGAACCCGGGATGATACACGGCGCAAAATCGTGTGAAAAAACAAATATACACACGGAAAAAACAAATAAATATTGAAGCTGACATGACAGCGCCCCTGTTAACCGGGTAAAAAACAACAAAAAAAAACAAACTTAAGGGAGTGGGCCCCGGGTCGAGGCCTTACCATTGCACTCCGGTTTGGCTGACACCCACGATCACCCCAAATGTGGGTGACTCGAGTGCGTAAATCTTTCGTGTGGGGGCTGCATTCGCGCTACCCCTGTAATAATGAAATCTGAAGAATTATGCCTGCCTTCATTCGCCTAAAAATGGCCAACGCGAATCCCAGAGGATTCCGGTCAACCTTTGTTGTCGAAGAATTCCGTACCATTGGCACCCAAACACGGCAGATACGCGTGGGTATGTGTTTTCATCCTGTCTGCTTGCAGCGTAAAATTCTGTCTTGCCATACATGCAAAGATTACCGAGAAGCCAACCCTCCTGTCAGCAAACCAGAGACTATAGGTGATGTAGAGAAAATTTTCGTAAAATCTGCCTGGAGTCTTAAATATGATCTACAAATTGCCAAGTCAGATTTGTGCATGCGAGTTGAGAAGCCTGCCGTCGTCGGGTCCTTCCGAACAATTAAATTTGAATAAAATTAGACGAACAGTTCTAAATGAGGGATGAGTACGTGTATATGGTCTTTTAAATGGTTTCCTGGAATTCTTTTTGGAGTGATTCTTGTCCCCACGCGGCGGCGATTGGCATAGTCTTATTCCCCATATCATCAGCTCTATATATCGGTACAGAAATCGACCCGATCCGCCTAGTGGTGCCTGAGATACCTTGTCGTTTTCCAAAAATACTCTAGCTGTTGCTGCTGGACATTTCCTGAATAGAGATTTCCAGTTTCTCGACCAGTAAATAAAGTATGAAAGCGTGGCCATATCTCGGAGATGGGATTCATGCACATGGTTTTCGTGTGTAAGAATAATAATTGCAAGGGAGATAATCCCTCTCACACTATGCTACTAGTACGCTATCTAGGCAGACACGTGTATCTCCCTTGGACCATGCATCTTATAGATGACGTTATCTCATTTTGAATTAGTGTATATATTATCATATATTCACCGTATCATCAGCTCTATATCGGTACAAAAATCGACCCGCTCCGCCTAGTGGTTCCAGAGATACCTTGTCATTTACTACACGGCGTCTCGTCTGCAAATCCTAGCAAGCCAGCCAGCCATTCCAGGGGTAGTTCACACTATGCTACTAGTACGCTAATTTTGAATTAGTATGTATATATTATCAAAAATACGCTAAGTCAGTAACCTTTCACCGATGCACGTGCGACCTTTAATCACGTGACTTCCGGCAGGCAGGCAGGCTGCTTATAAAACGGGGACCATTTTTCCTAAAAAGACAGTCCACGATCTCTTGGACTATATGCTCGCTCGTCGTCCTACCGCCCCCCCCCCCCCCCCGAGCCGATTCTAATAATTCTGCTACCTCTGTTGGTCGTGGGGGAATTAATTAATTAATTTATTTATTTATTACTTAATTGATTGATTAATTATTCAATTAATTAATAATTAAAATTAATGAATTAATTAATTAAATTTAAAGGTGTTAATTAGTAGGTATGCAGCGATTTGGCTCTGACCCTCCAGATACTCTGCTGCAGCCCGTTGTCAAGCTATTGATGGTCGGAATGGACGAACTCGAGCGTGCGACGTACATGTCGATTTCCTCTGCCTGTCCGGAAAGCAAGGCTGAAATAAATCTGTCATCGACAAGGCCGTGCAGAGTGCTTGATCGCTTGATAAACCTTTGTATAACTACACCTCTGAATAGCGATGCCAATGTTTGATTGCTCAGTAAACTCTAAAGTATTGGGAACTAGCATATATTTACTTAAATATATTTCCGTACAAAGGTGATTATGCCGACGATACGTCGGCCATTTTGGTGCTGGTTTGACCGGGTGCTGTTGCTATCTATGTTGGCGCCAGTGCCCGTTTAGATTGGTATCAGAATGGACAACGGATTGTTGTTTTGAAATAGTTAAAGAAGCAAAAGATATACAATTCATACACTTGAATTATCCTTTTAAATGCATGACGGAGCTATCCATGTTTTCATAATTGTGACGTCAGCCCCTGTTTAGGTTTCATGAGTAAGTATATGAGTGCGCGCGCATGTGTGCGCCTGTGCGTGGGTGCGTGATTATTGATATTTTTGTGTATATATTTAGGTTTTTAAATATGGATTGTAGGGGAGATTATTATGCTTAATATAAGTTTTGTGTTTGCTTAAGTGGTCTCCCTTAAATATTTCATCTTTTGGTTTGTTATATATCATTCATTATTTTTGTAAATACAGTGTTTTCATTATTTATTCTTTTCAAAAAGGACATTGGCCTTTTCTGATTAATTTGGTTCGAGATGGTAAGTGGTTTTTTCTTGCTAGTTGTCTACTTGTGGGCAGGGAGAGGTCTGTCATCGGGTTTATTACCACTGGGATGACTGACTCAGTTGTTGAGCTGGCCATTTCGGTTGTGGAATCCCTGAGATAGGCTTCTTTGGGCCTGCAGGTGTACTTTCTCGGTGTACAGGGGTGTTTTGGCCAGTGTTGATATGTAGGGGTTTGTGAGTGGGGTAGGTGTATAGATGGATTAAATGTGGGATGGGGATTGTAATTAACGCTAAAACGGGGCTCTTTTGGGATGGGTTTTGGTCAAGATAAGGGTTTTTTGTTTTTTTTATACATAGTTGTATTTTTGTGTATATGGGGATTGTGTTGATTGTGAAAATTGGGGATTGGTGGGTTTAAATGGGGTATGGGGAAATGTACAGTTTTGTCTTTTAATTATTTGTTATTTAATTATTGAGTATTTATGGGGTTTTTTCTTGTTTTTTTAAACAAGATTTTGAAAGAAAAAGAAAGATAAATAAATAATGAAATGAATTAAAAAAATAATAAAGGAAATATGATGTTGTACGCCCATATGCAGCCGGTGTAATGTCTGATCCAGGGGATGCCAATGTGGACCATTGGCATGTGTAGGACTGCCACCACGGTTTCCGCGGGATGGTGATGTCTTGGATTGCTAATCAGACTGAGCCTAAATTAGCAGGAAGGGGCCTTATTGGAAGTTATGGTATATTATAGGTCATTGTGACCGGAACTTATATGGGTCAGGTTGTGATTCAGGTAGTGCGTTTTAGAGGGCGTGCGTGCGTGTGTACGTGCATATGAGATTGCGTGCGTGCGTGCGTGCGTGCGTGTGTGTGTGTGTGAGTGTGCGCCTTGATGAGTGGGTGTATGTATACGGTAGTGTGCGCCTTGATGAGTGGGTGTATGTATACGGTAGTTTAGGTGGGCTGGGTGTGGATGAGGGTGGCTGATGACTGGGTAGTTTATGTTGTATGGTGGAAGGGATAGTATTGGGATAATGGTTAGAGGTCTTAATAAGGGTTTCTCGGTAGTTTATGTTTAAGCGTTTAGGGCGACTGGTGTATTAGGGAATTAATTGATATTCGATAACATAATATTTTCTCTTATTGCATATGTGGAGGGTCGTTAGACCTGGCTTTTAGGATAAAGGTGTATGATGCAATAGAGGGGACAGGTAAGGTTGCCAGCCATTAGGTGTGTAACTTTTTGAACACGTTTTTCGGTCGCTAGTCTGGGGCTTTTCCAGGCACCACCTATATGGCTGCGGGTTTTGTTTCTCGTGCTTTTGCACCAGATTCATAAGGTACATACTGATTTCCCAAAAAAAAATATAAAAAATATTACAACACACACCACTCAGTAAACTCATATTTACCTGGCACAGGTCTTCACTCTGAATTCCTGGGCCCGCGTCTGTTAACGTTTTTTCTCGCGCGAGAAGAATTTTCAATTAGTGTGTGTGTGCCCACTTTATTACAAAGTTGGTACAGTTTCTACGGCATTATGCCTGTGATAGAAAGTATTAATTTGAGGCCTGGTAGCTTTTATAGATAGAAATTTAATGGAAAATACTGTTCGAATTACTGTGCAAGGACGTGAGCCTTCGTTAGTTTGTAGGACTGATCTGAAGTATGTAGTTAATGGTGTTATCAGTGATAATGAAGTAGTTAGTGTATATAAACTTGAAAATTTATTTGAGTGGTACATTTGCGTGAGTAATAAATTAGCCTATAACAGGCTGTTATCAATCAATTCTAAAAAGAGTGGTGAGAGGACATATACCTTTACTTCCGCAAGTGTTTCAGTGTTGAAGGTCCGGGTATATTGGCTACCCGGTCATGTGAGCAACAACTTTGTAAAGGAGGCGTTAGCACCATATGGTACAGTGCTGGGTGTTGAAGATGATTATTGTGCCACTAGAGGATGGGAGCGGGTGACTGCTGGGTTAAGGACAGCCACACTACAAGTTACTGGTGAACAGAGAAGGAACATACCATATATATTAAATTTTCCTGAGGGTGATAGTATCATGCTGACATTTACTGGGAGGATGCCCATCTGTTTGCGATGCAGATAGGTGGGTCACGTTCGCCAGCAGTGCCCAGGAAGGACTGGTTTTAAACCGTCTCCAGGTGCCTGGGCGGATATATTAAGACAACGTCACATAGATGAAGGCATAGATCCTGAGACAGCTGGTTTGGAGCAACAGTTTGCATGGCGGAGGCAACATGAACATCAAGAGGAAATTACTGTACCACACGAAGCATCAACCCAACAGCATCAGGAGCCACAGCAGCTCAGTCAATCATCCCAAATTGAGAATATCATGACCAGTGAAAGTGCAAAAACCCATCAGCAGGGGAATGAAAATACTGCTGAATCACAGGTAAGCGACGAGTTAAATATTAGTAATGATGACGAACATTTAGTGATGATGGATGGGTCCTTTGATTCCAGCAAGGATGAGGGGGAGGAGTCAGCAGCTGCCCAGGCGAGCATGTCTAATAAATCCAGGGACAGTGACCCGGGTGGAGCGGCTGTTTCCTTGAGTAGGGGGAAACAGCTCAGTGCTAGCCAGCCATTGTTTCACAATCTCATGAAGTTGAAGCGGGAGCACGAGGAAATTGTGGCTATGGCGAGTCCAAAAGTCCAAAGAGGCCGCCCATCTAGTGCTAGTCGGAAAGGGGGCAAGAAATGAAATCTATAGCCATTTTACTGCTGTTCTGCACTCCTGAATGTTTTGCTGGTAATACAGTTGTAAAATGGCTGTCATTCTTTTCTTAGCCAGTTTTTGTCCCATTTTGGCTGATATGATATATTACTTATGTATTGTCAAAATTTTGTTTCCTTTTTGCTTTGTGGTAGCAGTCATTAGTAGGGTGGCGTCGTTTCTTGATATTGACTACTACTATTGCTACTACTACCTCTGTTGCTGCCACTGCCGCCATCACTACCACTAATGCTGTGGTTGCAACTGCTGCTGCTACTCCTCATACTCCGACTTCTCCCCTTTCTCCTCCTACTACTGCTGTCACTGCAGCTGATGATGCTGCTACTACTACTACCTTTGTTGCTACCGCGGTTGCTATTTCTACTACCACTGCAGCTTTCTATGCTATGGCCAGCGCTAATGCTATAGCTCTTATTAAGGATGGCAATGGCAATACCGATTTTGTTAATGCTGCAGCTGACTGGTTTTGCAGCTGCTGCTGATGTTGCTACTGATGTCATTGTGGTTGCTGCCACTACCTCTGTTACTGTACTCGTTCTAATATTATTATTATTACTACTACTACTACTACTACTACTACTACTACTACTACTACTACTACTACTACTACTACTACTACTACTACTACTACTACTACTAATACTGCTGCTGCTGCTGCTGCAATGGGGGATATCTCCGCTGCTACTACTACTACTACTGCTGCTGCTGATGCTACTACCACTACTACTACTACTACTACCGCTGCTGTTACTACTACTACTACTACCGCTGCTGCTGCTACTACTACTACCGCTGCTGCTACTACTACTGCTGCTGCTACTACTACTACTACTACTACTACCACTGCTGCTGCCGCTACTACTACTACGACTACTACTACTACTGTTATCAT
The DNA here is from genome assembly GCA_034401795.1 of Chaetoderma sp. LZ-2023a. Taxonomy (NCBI): domain Eukaryota; kingdom Metazoa; phylum Mollusca; class Caudofoveata; order Chaetodermatida; family Chaetodermatidae; genus Chaetoderma; species Chaetoderma sp. LZ-2023a. Next base: position 37,907,823 of record CM067373.1, read on the forward strand.
TAATATTTTTGAAATTATTATTGCAGGTAGTATCGTGTCCATATGTTGTTATTACTGCTCCCTTAGGCGTGGTGATATATTGTACACATTTTCGAATTTTGTTCTTGCCACTGCTGCTTCCTCTACTACTACTACTACTACTACTACTACTACTACTACTACTACTACTACTACTACTACTATTACGACTGCTACTACTACTACTACTACTACTATTACGACTGCTGCTGCTCTGCTGCTGCTGCTGCTCTGCTGCTGCTGCTGCTACTATTACTATTGCTGCTGATACTACTACTACTATTCATTCATTCATTTATTTGTGTCTTATGTGTTGGTGCTAATCATAAATGCAGCTAATTAGGTTTGGCACAATAAATTGTAAAGGTCTTTTAGATCCAAGCCGTGCACGGGTGCTTAGATCTGAGATTTGTCATTTAAAATTGGACATGATTTTTATTCAGGAATCTTTTGTGACATGCATAAAAGAGAGAAAGCTTGTTGAGCGAAATCTTGCCTTTGCAGGCTTCTGGTCATTTGGCCAGTGGCACAGCTGTGGAGTTGGGATTTTGCTTTCACCAGCTTTGAGTGCCTCTATTGTGTCCGTGACAAGAGATTTTCAAGGTAGATATATTTGTATTGATGTAGAAATCTCAGGCAAGCCATACAGGCTTATATGTATTTATGCACCTAATTGTGTCTCTGATAGAAGTGAGTTCTTTAGGTCAATTCAAGGTTTGTTTGTTACACGTCGTATTGTAGTTTTGGCAGGGGATTTCAATTGTGTCCTTGGCTCCACACAAACAACATTAGCTGCAGATTAGATCGTATTTATGTCTCTCGTGATCTTCAACACTTTGTTGTCCGATGTCATACCTCTCCCTCTTCAATAAGTGATCACAGCTTTGTGATTGCTGAATTGGGCGATGTCTCATGTATTAACATTGGGTCTGGCCTATGGAAATTCAACACCTCTCTATTAAATGACGAAACCTTCATTCAAGAATTTACTGACTTTTGGGACCACCTGGAAAAAGGCGCCATCAGTCCAGAATGGTGGGAACTCGCAAAAGAGGATATTAAGGACTTCATTATTAATTACAGTAAAAATAAATTTCAGGAAAAGCGACAATTATTCCAAGAGTTGACTAAAACATAAAAGCAACTTTTGGATGCTGAAAATACGCAGCCTGGTAATTATATAGAGCGGATCACCACCCTTAAGCAAAGGCTGTATGATTTTCACCATGACCACGCTCAGGGCTCTTTAATTAGGTCAAAGGCCAAAACACTGGACAATAATGAAAGGCCAAGTGCCTACATTTTAAAACGTGAGTTCTCTAATGCTTCTAGCAGGGTGATCAGGGAACTCATAGACGATTACAGGGTCATGTGACATTTTAAAATATTGTAGCGACTTTTACAACCTTTTGTTGACGGATGAAGGTTATGATGAGAAATTATCTGCCAACATATTAAAGGATGTACCAAAGATGTCCGATGATGACGCAATCACGTGTGAGGGCAATGTGACCTTGGAGGAATGTTATTTTGCACTAAAGCGCATGCATAATGGCCGATCTCCTGGGTCAGACGGTCTTCCTAAAGAATTTTACTTTAAATTTTGGCAATTAATTGGTCCTGTTTTGGTGAAAACTTATAATCTATGCTATGAGAGGGGAGAGTTAATTTTCTCGCAGAAATTAGGTGTCATTACCTTATTGCACAAAAAAGGCAGAGATCCTAAATATGTTAAAAATCTTCGCCCTATAAAAATCTTCGCCCTATCTCTTTGTTAAATGTGGATTACAAAATTCTGTCCAAAGTGTTGTGTGATCGTCTTTTCTGTATCATGCCCAAAATTATTCATGAAAATCAGACGTGCTCTATTCATGGGAGGTCTATACTTGATAACCTACATCTGCTAAGGAATATTGTCGATTATTGTAAGCAGAAGGACCTCTCAATGGGCTTTCTTTGCCTAGATATGGAGAAAGCCTTTGATAGAGTTAACCATCGTTTTCTCTTTAATACTTTAAAATCGTTTGGCTTCATGGATGATTACATTAAATGGGTCAAACTTCTCTACAACAATATTTGCAGTACTGTCCTTGTAAATGGTCATCTATCTGATCCATTTAATGTTACTAGATCGGTAAGGCAAGGGTGTAGCTTATCTCCGCAACTTTTTGTTATTGTTATCGAAGTGTTTGCTATACAAATTAGAAAGTCTAGAGGTTACTGGTTTTAAGGTCCCAGGTCTTCCTGAAAATATTAAGTTGTCAATGTACGCATACGATAGTAACTGTTTTTGCTCAAATATGTGGGATGTGGACAATGTTCTAAAAATTGCAGGAATTTATTGCAAGGCAAGCGGAGGTAAATTAAATATTTCAAAAACTTCATGTCTCACTTTTGGCAAATGGAAAACATCATCAGACCGTGCCTTTGGCATTTCTTGGCCTGACGGTCCTTTGAAAATTCTCGGTGTTCAATTTGGCCCTAATATTTCACACGATGACATGTGATCTGAAATTTACAATAAATTCACAAATAGTCTGAATTATCGGAAATCACGTGATGTCTCATTATTTGGAAAAAGTATAATCATCAAAACTATGGCGTGTAGCAAACTTTATTATACAGGCTCAACCTTTGTCTTGCCCAAACACTATGAAAAGCTTTTTAATAGGACAATGTTCCTGTATTTATGGAACACTACCCATACAGAATTTCTAAAAGGGGAAACAGTCTGTAATTCGATTGAAAATGGTGGCCTTGAAGTGGTAAATATACAAGTCAAATTGACTTCCTTTTTACTCATGCATATCTATAAATTATTAAACGGATCTACTGCGGCCTGGACATATTTCGCTAAATATTGGCTATGGTTCACTTTAAGAAGTCTTAGGCCCGATTTTGCATCCAATTTGGTACCCCATGGGCACATATTGCCACCATTTTATCAAAAGTGCCTAATCGCATTTAAATTCATTCAAACAGATTATCCTGATCATGATTGGTTTGCAAAAGCATCTTAAAAAATATTTTATAAAATGATAATGACAAAAAATGTAGGGAAAATCGATTTACAAACCTATTTCCCAAATGTCAATTTTAAAATTTCTTATAAAAATAATGTAAACAAGTTTTTGGACCCGTGTTTAAAGACTGGTCTACAAATTAACTCATGATATAGATCCCGCCAAAGTCACGGTCTATAAACGATGGCCAACCTCTCGGCTAAAAGATTTAAATTGTGTATTTTATTTAAGATGGGAAACTTAATCATTTATTAATTTACTGCCCTGAAATACAGGCGTTTTGGAATTTTGTAAACGTTTTTCATAGTGTTCTTTCTAATAACATGGTTTTATCACGGGAAATGATCAGATTTAACAATATACCACCAAGTAGTAATACATATAATACTGATGTTATACTATACATTATCAATTTGGCAAAACATGTAATCTGGACCACAAGATGCGATGTATTTATGAAACACAAAACCTTGACTGGGAATGATATGTGTTGTAGCTTTCTAGGTCATTTAAAATTCAGGATTCTTGTGGACAAATTTAGATTAGAAACAGACATTTTTGAAAAATATTGCTTAATTCGAATATTTTCTGTGAAAAAGATCCGTCTGATCAATCCAAAATTATATTTGAGTTCTGAAGTTGCCATCATGTTTAACATCTAATGCCTGTATCTATTGCTACTGCCTAAGGCTGAAGATTAATTTTAATCTCATTTAATGTAAATATGTTGTATAGGTTTATTATTATATTTTGCTAATCTTGTTCTTCCCCTTGTTTTTGCAGATGCGGTGGGGACAACACAACATGAATCAGGGTATATAGTTAAAATTATGCATGCTAGGCCACCGCATTTGGCAAGGGTAGTTTATTGCTTCAAAAAAACAAAAAACATATATATTGCCCCAAATTGGAGCAAAATCGGGAAGGGGGGGGGGGCTTAAGGGAGTGGGCCGGGGGGGGGGGGGGGGGCTTAAGGGAGTGGGCCCGGGTCGAGGCCTTACCATTGCACTCCGGTTTGGCTGACACCCGCGATCACCCCAAATGTGGTAATGAAATCTGAAGAATTATGCCTGCCTTCATTCACCTAAAAATGGCAAACACGAATCCCAGATGATTCCGGTTAACCTTTGTTGTCGAAGAATTCCGTACCTTAATTGGCACCCAAATACGGCAGATACGCGTGGGTATGTCTTTTCATCCTGTCTGCTTGCAGCGTAAAATTCTGTCTTGCCGTACATGCAAAGATTACCGAGAAGCCAACCCTCCTGTCAGCAAACCAGAGACTATAGGTGATGTAGAGAAAACTTTCGTAAAATCTGCCTGGAGTCTAAAATATGATTTACAAATTGCCAAGTCAGATTTGTACGTGCGAGTTCAGAAGCCTGCCGTCGTCCGGTCCTTCCGCCGGTCCTTCCGAACAATTAAGTTTGAATAAAATTAGCCGAGCAGTTCTAAATGAGGGATGAGTATGTGTATATGGTCTTTTAAATTGTTTCCTTGAATTCTTTTTGGAGTGATTCTTGTCCCCACGCCGCGGCGATTGGCGTAGTCTTATTCCCCGTATCATCAGCTCTATATATTGGTACAACAATCCACCCGATCCGCCTAGTGGTGCCCGAGATACCTTGTCATTTACTACACGGCGTCTCGTCTGCAAATCCGAACAAGGCAGCCAGCCAGCCCTTCCAGGGGTAGTTTTCCAAAAATACTCTAGCTGTTGCTGCCGGACATTTCCTGAATAGAGATTTCCAGTTTCTCGACCAGTAAATAAAGTTTGAAAGCGTGGCCATATCTCGGAGATGGGATTCATGCACATGGCTTTCGTGTGTAAGAATAATAATTGCAACGGAGACAATCCCTCTCACACTATGCTACTAGTACGCTATCTAGGCAGACACGTGTATCTCCCTTGGACCATGCATCTTATAGATGACGTTATCTCATCTTGAATTAGTGTATATATTATCATATATTCACCGTATCATCAGCTCTATATATTGGTACAACAATCCACCCGATCCGCCTAGTGGTGCCCGAGATACCTTGTCATTTACTACACGGCGTCTCGTCTGCAAATCCGAACAAGGCAGCCAGCCAGCCAGCCAGCCAGCCAGCCATTCCAGGGGTAGTTTTCCAAAAATACTCTAGCTGTTGCTGCCGGACATTTCCTGAATAGAGATTTCCAGTTTCTCGACCAGTAAATAAAGTATGAAAGCGTGCCCATATCTCGGAGATGGGATTCATGCACATGGTTTTCGTGTGTAAGAATAATAATTGCAAAGTACGCTATCTAGGCAGACACGTGTATCTCCCTTGGACCCCATGCATCTTATAGATGACGTTATCTCATTTTGAATTAGTGTATATATTATCAGAAATACGCTAAGTCAGTAACCTTTCACCGGTGCACGTGCGACCTTTAATCATGTGACTTCCGGCAGGCAGGCAGGCTGCTTATAAAACGGGGACTATTTTTCCTAAAAAGACAGTCCACGATCTCTTGGACTATATACTCGCTCGTCGTCCTACCGCCTCCCCACCCCCCCCCCCCCCCCCCCGAGCCGATTCTAATAATTCTGCTACCTCTGTTGGTCGTGGGGGAATTAATTAATTTATTACTTAATTGAATGATTAATTAATTAATGAATAAATTAATTATTCAATTAATTATTCAATTAATTAATAATTAAAATTAATGAATTAATTAATTGTATTCAAAGGTTTTAATTAGTAGGCCAAGCTTCGGCAAGGGAGGTAATCTCGTATGCAGAGATTTGGCTCTCTGACCCTCCAGATACTCTGCTGCAGCTCATTGTCATGCTATTGATGGTCGGAATGGACGAACTCGAGCGTGCGACGTACATGTCGATTTCCTCCGCCTGTCCGGCTGTCATCGACAAGGCCGTGCAGAGTGCTTGATCGCTTGATAAACCTTTGTATAACTACACCTCTGAATAGCGATGCCAATGTCTGAATGCTCAGTAAACTCATCCTTACCTGGCAGGTCTTCACTCTACTATAGGTTGTTTGATACCTGTCTGGCCAGCCTTATTCGCGCGAGAAACTGTGTTTTGCTTGTTGGTAAGTGGTAATTTTAGAAGTTTAATTTTTGTCACTTTATTCAATTGTGATTTTTTTCCCCTGGGGTTGTGGCATATTTGCCTGTCCCCTAGGGCCTGCTTTAGTGATGACGGCGGTGGTGAAAAGCAAGCTTCGGCCAAGTGCTTTTGTGGATAAAGATAATTATAACAGAACGGTTCGAATTACCGTGGAAGGAAAAGAGCCATCACTTGTTTGTAGAACAGATTTAAGATGTGCTTTGAATGGTTTTGTAGAAGATAAAGAAGTTTTAAGTGTTCACAAGCAGGACAAAGTTGATGAATGGTAGTTGATGTTAGATAATGAGCGGGTGTTTAACCATTTAATTAATTTGGAATCACTTCCAATGGGTGATCGAGTCTTGTGGTTTTCGTCAGCAGATAAAAGGAGAATCACTGTTCGAATTAACTGGTTGCCACCGTTCATTCCGAACGAGTTCATGAAACGCGCGTTGGAGGATTATGGAAAGGTGTTGGTGGTGCGCGATGAGATGACGGATGTCCGTGGTTGGGAACCTGGTTCATGTGGCTTAGGAGTAGCCATAATGGATTTGTCCCAGGAGCAGCTGATGGTGCTGCCTTACATCATATCATTCGAGGATGGCTATGAAATGATGATAATGTATAATGGTCGAGCACCTCAGTGCCTAAAGTGTAGAGAGATTGGCCACATGCAGTTTGAGTGCGGTGGACGTCGGATCTGGAAGCCGTCGCCGAATGGAGTATGGGCAGATCGTGTGAGACAACAGCGAATTGATGAGGGTCTAACACCAAATGAGGCAGCGGCCGAGCAGCAGCGTGAGTGGACGGAGCGTGAGGCGAAAGGAGCTGAGCCGGGGAAACAGCAGGGCCAGAAATCGGTGAAGCAAAAGGACCATCAGGAGCAGGTGATGGTGATTGAGGATGGAGTGAAGAATGGGATGGACATGGATGAGGATTTTTTCTCATCTTCAGGTGATGTGGATTATTCGCAGCTTGCTGCGGTAGCCACGCGCCTGCAAGATGGGCTTGCAAGATGGGCCTGCCCCATTTCCTGGGCTAAAGTCCGCTAAAGGTTATATGTCATCCCACTCTCTGGTTACAGAGGGTTAGGTGGCATGTGACCTTGGAGGACCGGCTCAGAGTGGGTCAGCGATGATTGTGAGCATGATGGAGTTGGTGGATAGGGAGTCGGCAAAAGAAACGAGCGGAAGATTGGGGAGTATTGTCACGGGTAGGGACGTTAGTTTGACTAGGGTTGGGATTGGCAAATAATTATAATGATGATGATGGTGTGTTTATGATATTGATGATGATTATGATGATGAAGATAGGGGATGATATTTTTTTAGGTTGATAATGGTCATGATAGTGATGATAGTGATGATAGTGATGATGGTGATGATGTTCATGAGGATGAGGATGATGATGATGATGATAAGGAGGAAGATGATGATGATGATGATGGGAAGTTGGCATCTTATTTTTGTTTTTTGCATGGCACAGCACTGGCTTGGTGGTGTGCTGTTGGTGGATGGATCTGATTCTTTACTGTTCAGTGGTATCATATTTCATTTACTGTTGTGTTGTTTTAGTGTGATCTAATCAAATGCAGTGTCTACGATTCGGATCAATAAATTGCAATGGTCTAATTGGTCAGAAGAGAACACAAGTGTGCAGATCGGAAATTGTCCATAATAAATTAGATATTGTGTTCCTTCAGGAGACCTTTGTAATATGCAGAGGAACAAAAAGCTGAATCTGTTAATCCTGGTAGTTTTGGTGATCAGATTGCAGCCCTTTCATCTAGATTACACTCAAGGCTCGATAATCAGGTCAAGGGCCAAGGTCATAGAAAATAATGAAACGCCCACAGCTTATTTCTTTAAGCGTGAGTTTGCAAATGCAAGAAAAAAAGGAATTTATAAAGTGATAGATGATCATTCTAAAGAAATCACAGATGGAAATGATATTATAAATTTTTGTCAAAATTTTTATGCAAATCTTCTGGCTGATGAAGGTTACGATGAAGGTCTAGCGGATACGTTTTTATCTGATCTTCCTAAATTGCCAGAAGAATATGCAGATGATTTTGAGGGGGATGTCACTCTTGAAGAATGTTTCTTTGCTATGAAACGAATGAAGAACAATCGCTCGCCTGGATCTGATGGCCTTTCTAAAGAATTTTATTATGCCTTCTGGCATCTGATAGGCCCAGTTCTTGTTAAAATTTATAATGTCTGTTAGGCGAGTTACTTTTTTCGCAAAGACTCAGCATTAATACACTTTTGCACAAAGACGGCAAGGATCCTCAAAATGTAAAAAACCTCCGACCCGTGTCGTTACTTAATGTGGATTATAAGATCCTGTCCAAAGTCTTTTCGCAATCATGCCATTAATTATTCACGAAAATCAGACCTGCTCGGTGAAAGGCAGGTCAATTCTGGACAATGTTCATCTTCTCCGGAACATTGTAGATTATTGTAAACAAAAAAGTCTTTCTATGAGCTTTTTGTGTTTGGACCAGAAGGCCTTTGATCGTGTTAACCACAATTTCATGTTTAAAACATTGGAAGCTTTTGGTTTTAAGCATAATTTTATTAAATGGGTAAAATTATTGTACTTCAATATCTTTAGTTCTTTAGCAATTAATGGGCATTTGTCTAATTTGTTCCAGGTTACTCGTTCTGTAAGCCAAGGATGCAGTCTTTCTCCTTTGCTTTTTGTCATGGTTATTGAGGTGTTTGACGTGCAACTTCGAAAATCAACATGTGTTACAGGTTTTTCATTTCCAGGATTAAAGGAAAAAGTTAAAGTTTCAATGTACGCAAATGATAGCACTTGCTTCTGTTCATCCATGTCCGAAATAGAGTAGGGTGTCTAAAACTGCATGTATCAAATTTGGTAAATGGAAATCTTCATCAGACCATAGTTTTGGCATATCATGGCCTGATGGTCCGGTAAAGATTCTCGGAATTCCTTTTGGTCCAGACGTTAGTGACGATGATATGTGGTCAAAGATATATACAAAGTTTACTTCTAGTTTAAATTATAGGAAATGTAGGGATATCTCGTTGTTTGGAAGGAGCACTTTAATTAAATCCCTGGCCTGTTCTAAGCTATATTATACAGGATCTGTTATTGTGTTACCCAAGCATTATTTAAATCTCTTCAATAGATCCATGTTCTTGTATCTATGGAATCATAGGAATTCAGAATTTTTATCTAGAGAAATTTTATGTAATTCATATATAAATGGTGGTTTAAAAATGACAAACATTGAAATAAAGCTTGCATCTTTCATGCTTATGCATATTCATAAATTAGTTAATGAGGCAACGGCAGGCTGGTCTTATTTCGCCAAATATTGGCTCGGCTATAGCCTAAGAAGGCTAAAATCTGAGTTTGCTTCATTTCTGATTGGTCAAGCCTTGCCACCTTTCTATCAAAATTGCTTAAACGTTTTCTTGAAGTTTCAAAGTGATTTCCCAGATTATAAATCGTTCGAGAGAGCGACATCAAAAGCGTTTTCTCAACTTCTGATGTCAAACAATGTTGGAGAAATCAGAATACAGAAATTTTTCCCAAACATTGATTTTAAATTAGGCTATAAAAATTGCCGTAACAATTTTCTAGACCTAAAATTCAAGACTTTGGCTTATAAACTATGCCATAGTATATGCCTAACAAAGCATACTATTCATCTCAGATGGTATGGTTATATACAAAAAGATCCTTTTTGCGTTCTATGTTCCAATAGGAAAATGGAAACGGTCAACCATTTATTTTATTATTGTTCAGAGGTACAAGCACTTTGGAATATTGTTAAGAATTTTTATAATATTTTATCAAATGGTAATGTTTTATAGGTTCAACAGCATACCATCATCTGATAGTAGATATGCTACTGATGTGGCTTTATATATAGTTACTTTGGCTAAGCATACAATTTGGTCCCTCAGATGCAAATCACTTTTTGGGAGTAAAGTTAACAAAAGTGAAGATTTTTGCTGTGTTTTTCTAAGCCATTTAAAATTCAGAATTATTGTTGATAAGTTTAGGCTTTCTTTTGACAAGTTTAGTAAATGTTTGCTTGATTCGCAACTCTTTTGTACAGTTGAGCCTGTTGCGGAATCGAAATTAATTTTTTAATTTTAGTCAAGCCAGTTCATGATATCTAATTTGAATCCAGTGCTGTGTTATGATGATAGTGTTGGTGTTTTTTGGTTTTTTTTGCTTGTTTGGGTTTTGGGGGGGGGGGGGGTGTGGGGTTTGGATTGTTTTTTTATAGTTGTCAATATTGTTGTATATATGTTCAGAGGCAAAAGAAAATAGGGGGAAAAATACAACATTTTGCCCCATTTATTACCCGGGATGATGCATGGCACACATAAATATCAGTCATGAAGAAAATCTACATGGCGAGAAGAAAAATTATTAAAAATAATATTGGCCATGAAAAAATATTCTCAACATGGCGAGAAGAAAAATATAAACAAAAAATAACAATGGCCATGAAAAAATGATGTACATGGCGTGAAGAAAAACATGGGCCATAAAATCTAAATGACATGGCGTGAAGAAGAGGGCGCGTCCTGTTAACTGGGGGGAAAAAAAGAAGGAAAAAAAAGGGAGTGGGCCCGGGACGAGGCCTTACCATTAGAGCTGGGTGGTCTGACGGTAGTACCGTCAGCACTGTGGTATACCGTGAACCGATACCATGACTGTTGACATTTCCAAATACCGTGAATAACGTCCATAATGTTTGAGCAATATTTGAGAAATATATTCATAAAATCTGCCTTGACCAAGAGTAAATAGGTGCTAATAGTGCCAAAAATACAGGCAACGTACGTCTTGAAAGTTTCATGGTAATATTGCTTTATTTAAAACATCTAAAGTCATTCTCTGTCCATCCGCCGGTAGTAATTACACTATAATATATTCCCTATTCCCGTTTCTATTATTTGTAATTTATTACTCCAAGCATTTTGTCACCGAACTAGACCGTGGGAAAATACATACTATGCTGAATTTATCAATGAAAATTTACTAAAACGTAGTATTTGCTATTTTATTAAGAACGAGCAGCGTTGAAGTCGTTATTTTTTATTTTTCTGGCTTGTTTTAAGAAATTTCTTTAAGGATTAAATCCAGTTTACGTAACGACACCTAAAATTATAGTGTTTTAGTTTTTGTAATTCATTTTTCAACAGGCTACACGTCGGAAGTTCGCGGAAATAGCTTTTTACACACATTGTTCAGGTGAAGCATGGTGAGTAACGAGTCTGCACATCGGGTACTCGGTAATTATCAGGAGCTTTGGAATCGGCTATATTCAATGTCGTGTTATATGTATGTGTATAGGCCTGTTTTCGCGAGTAACAGAATATACGACTCCAACAGAAATAAAAGAGTACAACATTCGCCCCGTTTAAATACCCGCGGATTTTATCTACTCTGTTTATCAAAGCGCTCGACTGCCAAAGTAAAATGTGCCGTTTACTGGTCGCACGCATTAATAGCAAGAACATGAAAATAGTGCGCCCCAATGTCTCAAACCGAGTCGACCACACCCTTTGACCAATATTCCCGAGAATGATATTAGGTCAATAAAAATAGTCACCTAATAAAATCGTGAAACTAAACAGTCGCAATACCCATGTTTTTCTTTAAATCAGGAAGCCGATTTATTTATTTTACCTATATTTACCGCTGATTGGAGATGGAAGTGAAAAGGAAATGGGAAAAATTGTTCTAATTTCTTGGCATGCCCCAAGCTCAGATGACGGTATACCGTGGTACCGCAGTATTTTTTCATGGTACCGATACCGTCATGTAAATATCAATACCGCCCAGCTCTACTTACCACTGCACTCCGGTTTGGCTGACACCCACGATCACCCCAAATATGGGTGACTCGTGTGTAATTTTTTCGTGTGGTGGCTGCGTTCACGCTACCCCTGTAATAATGAAATCTGAAGAATTATGCCTGCCTTCATTCGCCATCCCAGATGATTCCACTCAACCTTTGTTGTCGAAGAATTCCGTACCTTAATTGGCACCCGCAGATATGCGTGGGTATGTAAAAGCCAACCTTACTGTCAGCAAAGCAGACTATAGGCGATGTAGAGAAAATTCTCGTAAAATCTGCCTGGAGTCTTAAATATGATTTACAAATTGTCAATTCAGATTTGTGCGTGCGAGTTGAGAAGCCTGCCGTCGTCGGGTCCTTCCGAACAATTAAGTTTGAATAAAATTAGCCGAGCAGTTCTAAATGAGGGATGAGTACGTGTATATGGTCTTTTAAATGATTTCCTGGAATTCTTTTTGGAGTGATTCTTGTCCCCACGCGGCGGCGATTATCATCAGCTCTATATATCGGTTATCGACCCGATCTGCCTAGTGGTTCCTGAGATACCACGGCGTCTCGTCTGCAAATCCGAACAAGCCAGCCATTCCAGGGGTAGTTTTCCAAAAATACTCTAGCTGTTGCTGCTGGACATTTCCTGAATAGAGATTTCCAGTTTCTCGACCAGTAAATAAAGTATGAAAGCGTGGCCATATCTCGGAGATGGGATTCATGCACATGGTTTTCGTGTGTAAGAATAATAATTGCAAGGGAGATAATCCCTCTCACACTATGCTACTAGTACGCTATCTAGGCAGACACGTATCTCCCTTGGACCATGCATCTTATCGATGACGTTATCTCATTTTGAATTAGTGTATATATTATCAGAAATACGCTGCTAAGTCAGTAACCTTTCACCGGTGCACGTGCGACCTTTAATCATGTGACTTCCGGCAGGCAAGTAGGCTGCTTATAAAACGGGGACCATTTTTCCTAAAAAGACAGTCCACGAGCTCTTGGACCATATGCTCGCTCATCGTCCTACCTCCTCCCCACCCCGAGCCGATTCTAATAATTCTGCTACCTCTGTTGGTCGTGGGGGAATTAATTAATTAATTAATTTATTACTTAATTGATTGATTAATTAATTAATTATTCAATTATAATTAAAATTAATGAATTAATTAAATTTAAAAAATGTTTTAATTAGTAGGTCAAGCTTCGGCAAGGGAGGTAATCTCGTATGCAGAGATTTGGCTCTCTGACCCTCCAGATACTCTGCTGCAGCCCGTTGTCATGCTATTGATGGTCGGAATGGACGATTTCCTCCGCCTGTCCGGAAAGCAAGGCTGAAATAAATCTGTCATCGACAAGGCCGTGCAGAGTGCTTGATCGCTTGATAAACCTTTGTATAACTACACCTCTGAATAGCGATGCCAATGTCTGATTGCTCAGTAAACTCATACTTACCTGGCACAGGTCTTCACTTGGATTCTCTGCCTCGTAAATTTGTTATACTTTTTCCATCTCGCGCTCGAAAGTGGTTAATTGTGGGGTTTTTTTTATTTGCAAATAATTGTGAATTGATTAGTGCTTAATTTTCATTTGTAAATTCTACCCTGGGGTGTTTGGCTTTCTTTGCCTGACCCCTGGGGCTTTTCAAACATGACGGCAGTGGCCAAGAGTAAGTTCAGGCCAAGTGAATTTGTGAACAAGGAGTCGTATGATAGAACCATTAGGATAACCGTTGAAGGAAGGGAGCCATCTTTAGTGTGTAGAACTGATCTTCGTTGTGCTTTGGAAGGATTTGTGGATGATAATGAAGTTTTAAGTGTATATAAACAGGATAAAGTCGAAGAGTGGTACATAATATTAACTAATGATCGGGTGTACAACCATTTGATTAATATTGAGTCTGTGGCTATGGGTGATCGTGTGTTGTGGTTCCCGTCGGCGGATAAGAGGAGGATCTCTATTAGGATAAATTGGCTGCCTCCATTTATTCCGAATGATTTTGTGCATAGGGTGTTAAGTGACTACGGAAAGGTTATGGTGGTTCGTGATGAAAAGATGCCAGATGTACGTGAATGGGAGTCTGGTTCTTGCGGGTTGCGGGCTGCAGTTATGGACGTGACGAGGGAGGAGTTACGTGAAGAGGGAGGAGTTACGTGAAGAGGGAGGAGTTGCGTGATCTTCCGTACATTGTTTCATTTGAAGATGATGATCATGTACAATGGTAGAGCGCCACAATGTTTAAAGTGTAGGACCATCGGGCATATAAGGTTTGAGTGTGGAGGAAGACGGCCGAGCAGCAGCAAGAATGGCGGTGGCGAGAAGCAACAGCAGCGTCAACAACAACATCAGAACGCGGAGGTGGTTGTGGATGATACAAAGGACAGTGATAGAAGTATGGACATGGATGATTTTCCTGCTTCTGGTAGTGTTGATTATTCACAGCTTGCTGTGGAAGCAACACGCCTGAAGCAGACTGACCCAGTGCCTGGCCTCTCGACCTCTCTAGGTTATGTGCTTCCCAACGCTGTGGTTACCCAGTGAGGTGCATCATGTGACCTAGGTAAGGGAGGGGGCCGAGTGGGACAGCAATGGTAGTGAGTATGTTGGACTTGATAAAAAATAAAGAAAACAGTGGGAAAAGGGTGGGGGGGGACTTATCTTATCACCAAAACAAAGAAGATCGAGAAGTAGGCCGAACAGTGTGAATAAGGGTGGGGAAGGGATAGGTAAAAAGTGATGATGATGGTAGGTAAAAAGTGATGATATTGAGGATGATGATGATGATGATGATGATGATGCTGGTAATGATGATGATGATGATTTGGATATTATTTTAATTAATTCTATTGTTTTTCCTTACATTTATGCATATGATCATTGTTGCAGCGTTGGTCTGAGGGAGCAGCATTGCTGGTGGTGAGTTTGGTAATTTCATGTTATTTGTAATCATATCTTATTTAGTGTTGTGGTTGTCTTGTTCTGATCTAATCATAATGCAGCGTCTTAAAATTGGCACTCTCAATTGCAATGGCCTTTTGAGTAGAAATAGATCTTTGGTTTGCCGATTAGAAATTAGACATCATAAATTTGATATTCTTTTTCTTCAGGAAACCTTTATTACAAACAAGGTAGAACAATTTTGTGTTGAACGTGGTCTTGGTAACACTGGGGTATGGTCATATGGTCAAACTCAAAGTTGCGGTGTTGGAATCATTATTTCTCCTAACCGTGGTGCTAAAATTACAGATGTAAAACGTGATTTTGAGGGTCATTGTTTGATAGTGGACATTGATTGATCTTGTAAGTCTTATAGACTTGTTTCAATTTATGCCCCTAATAGAATATCTGACAGATCTGCATTCTTTAGGTCATTGATGCCACTTTTTCTTACTCAACGTTGTGTTATTTTGGCTGGTGATTTTAATTGTATTATGAATTCGGCAATTGACAAAATTGGTGGAATTCCTACCAAGGGTGCTCATGGAAGCAAAATAATTAAGGAAATTTGACAGGATTATAAATTAACTGATACTTACCATTTGGTTCATCCTGATGATCTTTCAGTTACTTGGAGTAACAATGGTGTAAGCTGCAGATTAGATCGTGTCTATGTCTCGTGTGATATCCAATCCTCTGTTATTAAATGTGATGTTTTTCCCTGCTCCATTGGTGATCATAATTATGTGGTCACTGAATTGGAGGATCTGTCGTCTGCGTCTGGTGGATCGTTTCTTTGGAAGATTAATGCCTCGTTTTTACAGGACAAACCTTTTATTGATGACTTTACTGTCTTTTGGACTTGCCTGCCAAAGGGAAACATTGCCACAGAATGGTGGGAGTTAACAAAAGAAGACATTAGGGACTTTATAATTTTATACGCTAAACGAAAAGCAAAAGAAAAATGCAGCATATTCAACAGCTTATCTAAGCAATACAAAGCTTTGGTTGAGGCTGAACCTGCACAACCTGGATGCTTTATTGCACAGATCAAATCAATCAAGAGTCAATTATGAGTTTCATTTTGGTTGTACACAAGGGTCAATGATACGATCAAGGGACAAAGTACTAGAAAATAACGAAAGGCATACGGCCTACTTTTCCAAACGTGAATTTCAGAATGCCTCTAGCAAGAGAATAAATGAATTAATCGATGAAACTGATCAAAGCATCACAGGCAGAAAGGATATTTTAAATTATTGTAAAGACTTTTATGAAGATCTTTTGCGTGATGAAGGGTACGAGGATTCCTTGGCTGCACTTCTATTGAACGACGTTCCTCAATTACCTGAGGAATCTGCTGATTCATGTGAAGGCAACGTAACCGTAGAGGAATGTTTCTTTGCATTAAAGCGCATGAAAAATAATAAATCCCCAGGTTCTGATGGTCTAACTAGAGAATTTTATTGTACCTTTTGGCATCTTTTAGGCCCTGTTTTGGTTAGGAATATATAATGCATGTTTTGAACGTGGGGAATTAGTATTTTCGCAAAGAATAGGCATCATTACTCTCCTACATAAGGAAGGCAAAGATCCAAAATATGTTTAAAATTTGCGTCCTGTCTCGTTATCGAATGTTGACTATAAAATTTTCTCAAAAGTCTTGTGCGATTGTCTTTTCAGTATCATGTCATTAATCATTCATGAAGACCAGACGTGCTCTGTCAGTGGTAGATCAATTTTTGACAATGTCCATCTTCTCCGGAATATTGTTGATTATTGGAAACAGAAGGACCTCACTTTAGGGTTCTTGTGTTTAGACCAGGAGAAGGCCTTTGATCGAGTTAACCACAATTTCCTATTCAGTACATTAAAAGCATATGGGTTTAAAGAAAATTTTATAAAGTGGGTTAAACTACTTTATACTGATATCTATAGTGTAGTAAGAGTAAATGGGAATTTATCTGATTTGTTTTCGGTGACACGTTCTGTTAGACAGGGGTGCAGTCTATCACCATTATTGTTTGTCATGCAGGTAAGGAAATCAAAAAATATCTCTGGTTTCTCTTCCTGGATCAAAAGACAAAGTTAAAATTTCAATGTACGCAGATGATGCGACTTGTTTGAACAGGTTTTAAAATTAACAGAAATTTATGCAAAAGCCAGCGGAGCGAAACTAAATTACTCAAAAACTGCATGTATAACTTGTGGCAAATGGAACTCGTCTTCAGACCATGCTTTCGGCAACTCTTGGCCAGATACTTTTGTAAAAATCCTCGGGGTTCCATTTGGTCCTAATGTTACACACGATGAGATGTGGTCGAAAATTTATACTAGGTTTGTTTCGGCTTTAAATTATAAAAAAACGCGCAATATTTCATTGTATGGCAAATGTTTGCTCATTAAAACCTTGGCTTGCTCCAAACTTTATTATACAGGCTTCACTACTGTATTGCCGAAGCATTATTTAAATCTTTTCAATAGATCGATGTTCCTGTACTTATGGAATACTAAACGTACAGAGCATTTAAAACGGGAAATTGTATGTGCTCCTATTATAGAAGGTGGTTTAGAACTAACAAATATTCAGGTAAAGTTGTCCTCATTTATTTTGATGCATATTTACAAACTTGTGAATAATTTTACTGCAAGGTGGACACACTTGGCAAAATATTGGCTGGGTTATAGTTTAAGGTATTTGAAACCAGATTTTGCTTCCTTGTTGGTCCCACATGGCCAGAATATACCACCTTTTTATCAAAATTGCTTACATATTTTTCTTCAATTTCAGAAAATTGGTTTCAAAGTACTTCATCGAAAGAGTTTTACAAATTATTAATGTCTAATCTGGTTTGTAAGGTCAAAATACAATCATTTTTCCCGAATATAGATTTTAAATTATCTTATAAAACTTGTAAAAATACATTTTTGGATCCTGAATTAATACAAAATGTGTCATAATATACTTTTCACTAAACATTTTTTTTTTTATCGTTATCATTATTATAGTTTAGAGACGCAATGCGTCCTCTGCACAGACAGAAGAAATGAAACAGTAAATCATCTTTGTTATTACTGCTCTGAATTACAGGCTCTCTGGAATATCGTTGAAAGGTTTTATGGTGTTTTGTCAAATGGAAATGTTTTGATGCCGGAAATGGTTAGATTCATCAATGTTCCCTTGTGTGGTGACAAATATAATACTGATGTTGTATTGATTTAATTAATTTGGCAAAATATACTATTTGGTGTCTTCGATGTGAGGTGATTTATGATAATAAAGTTGTTAAGTGACAACTTTGTCTGTACCATTTTAAACAAGTTAAAATTTAGAATCATTATTGACAAGTCTCAGCTTTCTGCGGAAGATTTTGAAAAATATTGGCTGCTTTCTAAATTATTTTGCGAAATTGATCCAAATAGTGATACAAAATTACTATTCAATATAATTTGATACATTTATCTGTGTTGATATTTGATACCACATTCCAGCGCTGCAAATATACTCGGACATGTTAGTAGTTACCATCATCAACATCTATAATTAACTGTATATATTGCATAATTTATGTATATATGTTGAAGCATATCAAAATAAGTAAAAAAAATTGCCCCACATTTAACCAGGGATGATGCACGACACATAAATATGCAAATAAATAAATCGGCCATGAAAAAAACAAAACATGGCGGGAAGAAAAAGAATTTAAATAAAAGGCCATGAAAAAATATCAAAACATGGCGAGAAGAAAATTTGTAAATAAATAAATAAAAAAGCCATGAAAAAACAATGTACATGGCGTGATGAAGATATAGGCCATGATAACTTAAATGACATGGCGAGAAGAAAAGAAATGCATATAAAAAGAGGGCAGTGTCCTGTTAACTGGGGGGTGGGGGGGGGGGAAGAAAAAAAAGGGAGTGGGCCCGGGTCGAAGCCTTACCATTGCACTCCGGTTTGGCCGACACCCGCGATCACCGCAAATGTGGGTGACTCGAGCGCGTAATTTTTTCGTGGGGGCTGCGTTTGCGCTACCTATGTAATAATGAAATATGAAGAATTATGCCTGCCTTCATTCGCCTAAAAATGGCCAACGCGAATCCCAGATGATTACAGTCAACCTTTGTTGTCGAAGAATTCCGTACCTTAATTGGCACCCAAACACAGTAGATACGTGTGGGTATGTGTTTTCATCCTGTCTGCTTGCAGCGTAAAATTCGTCTTGCCGTACATGCAAAGATTACCGAGAAGCCAACCCTCCTGTCAGCAAAGCAGAGACTATAGGTGATGTAGGGAAAACTTTCGTAAAATCTGCCTGGAGTCTTAAATATGATTTACAAATTGCCAAGTCAGATTTGTGTGCAAGTTGAGGTGCGTGCGAGTTGAGAAGCCTGCCGCGTCGTGTGATTCTTGTCCCCACGCGGCGGCAATTGGCGTAGTCTTATTCCCCGTATCATCAGCTCTATATATCGGTACAAAAATCGACCCGATCTGCCTAGTGGTTCCTGAGATACCTTGTTACTACACAGCGTCTCGTCTGCAAATCCGAACAAGGCAGCCAGCCAGCCAGCCAGCCAGCCAGCCAGCCAGCCATTCCAGGGGAAGTTTTCCAAAAATACTCTAGCTGTTACTGCTGGATATTTCCTGAATAGAGATTTCCAGTTTCTCGACCAGTAAATAAAGTATGAAAGCGTGGCCATATCTCGGAGATGGGATTCATGCATATGGTTTTCGTGTAAGAATAATAATTGCAAGGGAGATAATCCCTCTCACACTATGCTACTAGCACGCTATCTAGGCAGACACGTGCATCTCCCTTGGACCATGCATCTTATAGATGACGTTATCTCATTTTGAATTAGTGTATATATTATCAGAAAATGAATTAATTAAATTTAAAAAATGTTTTAATTAGTAGGTCAAGCTTCGGCAAGGGAGGTAATCTCGTATGTAGAGATTTGGCTCTCTGACACTCCAGATACTCTGCTGCAGCCCGTTGTCATGCTATTGATGGTCAGAATGGACGAAATCGATTTCCTCCACCTGTCCGGAAAGCAAGGACTGAAATAAATCTGTCATCGGCAAGGCTGTGCAGAGTGGTTGATAAACCTTTGTATAGCGATGCCAATGTCTGATTGCCCAGTAAACTCATACTTTCCTGGTACAGGTCTTCCCTCTGGAGACCTGTGTTTTGTGTGTGTAGTTTAGGAGGTAGTCGGTGTAGTACGTGCGTGTGTGTCAGCTTTATTTTAAAGCTTGACACGAAGCTTAAGGCATCATACCATGCCTGTCACAGTTAATATTAATTTGAGGCCTAGTAATTTTTTCTACAACGAAAACATGGAAAATACAGTTAGAATATCTGTTCAAGGTAGAGAACCGTCTGCCATCTGTAGGACTGATTTAAGGGCAATTGTTGATGGTGTTGATGCTGACAGTGACGTCATAAGTTGCTATCGTTTAGAAAGTATTTTCGAATGGTATATTTGTGTAGCCAACAAGTTAGCATATAATCGTCTGTTGTCTGAGAGGACATATGCATTTTCGTCGGCAAGTGTGACAATTATTAAAGTTAGGGTGCATTGGTTGCCAACAACTTTATTCATGAAGCTTTGGCTACGTTTGGAATTGAGCGTTCTCCTTCGATCAATACTCACCATTCTGTTACTTCTGATATACAGCTGGCCCTGACAGCGGCTCTAGGATTATAGACTTAGAAAGCTTTACCGACTCCTGGGAACCGGGTACCCGGCTCCCCACTGCCGAGTACCCGTTTACCATAGAGCTCATTCTTGTTTGCATAGCAACAAGTGCAATACATGCTTTTCGCATTAAGGATTTTAGTGTTTTTAAAAGAATCTAAGTCTTTAATCAGTGATAGTTTGTGTGTTCTGAAAGGATAACTAAGGACTATGGAGAATACCGCCCAAGACAACCAGGTTGTATTGTTCTTTATTATCCATAGTTAAAAGACTTAGGTCTCTAAATTTCGTTGTGTCGCATGTTCCGATTTCTGACCCCATAGAATCTGGGACGTGTGCTAACAACGATATATGCCAGACGATCGCCTTCTTTAAACCCCAACGGGCGATCGGCAGATATGAAAATAGGTGTTTGCTACGGTATTTCTAACATGAATGACGTCGTTCTCCGTAGAATCCGAGCGGGTGACGTCACACCCGGTCACTCGGATGTTTATGTGAAGAAAAATTTTTTCATTAATTCGCGCATCTTGTTCTGGGTGCTGCGTACTAAAAAATGGTACCGGAAACCTTAGAATGATCAAGTTTACGTGCGATCACGATCGGTTTGCAATGATCGGTGGTTTCAAAATTCTTGAGTAGATGTGTGGTCTGCGGTTTTACCGTGTGAGACAGCAGTTGTTATACATTTTGTTGTTTTCTTCACATATCATGCTGCGTTCGTTAGGAGTATAATTTATATTGATTAGTAAATATACCCTGAATGCTATGCGATATGATTCCTGGAGCCGTTACACATCCTGTAGGATCTATTATGGGTGTGTTGTGCCCGCCGCGTACTTGTCGTCATAATCAATGCGATCGTTGTTGTAACGTGGCGGGGTGGGGTGCGGGAGGTTACGGTTAATTTATGAGTCAAAATATTTGAAAATTAATTGTCTGCCTTCCATCCGTGTCTCGTTCCGCTTGTTTATTGTAGGTTTGTGCTTATTTTATAGGCCAAGCCAGCCCCGCCATCATGTGACGACTGCCATAAGTTTGTCCGTGTAATGTTCAAGGACCATGTCTGTTTTAGGTGTGCCCTGTGTAATATAGATCATAGGTGTAATGTTTGTGCAGTGTGGTCCGTCGAAACGATGGTTAAGTTCCTTGCCCAGAAGGACTTGGCTGGGTCTGACGCGGGGTCAGGCGGTCCGAGAGGAAATCGTGGAGCGCCCGGTTCGGCCGGTGGGGGTGCTCCACGTCCCCAGCTGGAGGTGGCGGAGATGGCACCGCCGGCGTGGTTTGGTCCGGCTATGCAGGGTTTTCTGCATAGCGTTCTGCCGACGCTGGTGTCGTCCCTGCTACCAAAGGTTGGGGGGCAGTTTCTCCCCATGCCTGGTACGGATCCTGTCATCGGACAGGACTCTGGACTGGTTACCGAGGGGGCCGTCTTGTACGGCCCCCTGGTGGTCCCGTCTGGCTTCGGCCAGACGGGTTCTGTCTCTCTGCGGCCACCTCCGGGTGGTCCAGTAGCGGTGGCCGGTCCGTCAGGTGTGGGAGCCGTCCGCCAGGACGGCTCCACGGTTTATTCGTCTAGTGACGGCTCTTCGGAGTTTGAAGACGATGAGGCCGAGGAGGAGAGGTTGCTGCGGCCCGTGAAGCCGCAGGTGGAGAATATGGAGGTTGATTCCGTCCTGGACGGAACCGGCCTCCATTTGTCTGGTTTGGCGCAAGCCAGGTCAGCGGCTCCACCTGCGGCTGAGGCCAATCCGTTACCGTGCACCGGTTCCGCGCGGCTTGGTTTGTCACCAGCCGTCAAGGGAACGGGTGTACCGCGCCAGGCGTGGTACTCACCTATCTCGCCTGGTCCGGCAGCCGGACATGGGGTGCCGTTGGCGCCCGTGGCCGGCTATGGTTCCGCGACGGTTACGGGTCCGTACGGTTTTCCGTGCGGACCTACCCCATGGACCGGAGTTTTTCATGGGGTAGCGGCGGAACCATGTGGTAGCGGAGTGCCTGGCGTGTCAGCCGTGGCTCCTTGCCGGGAGGCCATGGCTGGCAAACCCGTAAGAACGTCAACGGGTGACGTGTTTGCGGGGGTATCTTCTTCGGAGATAGATTGGTCTGATGCTCTGGCGTGGCTAGCCAGAGTAGACCCGTCTGTGGTTTCGGCCACGGCCGATGAAGATGCGCCCCGTCCGTCGGGTGCGTCGATTAGGACGGGGATTTTGCCCGTGGCCCGGATCCAGTCAGTGGGACTGGATCCACGGTTCATTGATTTGTTGGATGCTATTTATAGTAAACAACTAATGACCAAGGGTCAGCTCCCTGCGGCCTCCAGGGAGGTGCGGGCAAGATGTCGTATTCCGCGGGGTGAATACGACAGGTATGGTGTAGTCCCGTCGGTCAAGGAGGATGACCGATGGGTACTGGGCGTCCAGAGTGCCGGGTCGGGTGGTCCCGGTCCGGCACTAGTGGATAAGGCCCAGGTACACCAGGAAGAAGTCCTGGCCCTATGCGATGAGGGTGTGAGGGCAGCGATGAGCGCTGTCAATCACTCCTATCGTCTACTTCAGTCGGTGTGGGCTGAAGCGGGGGCAGGCCACCCTGTGCCACCTGTGGCGCTATCGTGCGTTAATGACGGCTTGGTGCTGCTAACAGGACAGCCTTCAAAGAAACAGAAAAAGCATAAGGGCAAGGCGATAGCCAGGCCTATTGCGAAGAAACCCAGGACGGCTGTAGAGGCGCCTACCCTCCCCAATGTTGCTCCGGACCGCCCTAGAGGTGGTAAGGGCAAGGGGAAGGGTAAGGGTAAGGCCTCAAAGGGCGGACAGAAGGGGCCGAAGCGTACCTGAGGGTACGCAAGCTCCCTTCATATCCGCCTGGACCGCACCTGTGCGACAGGAACAGCGGTGCCAGTTATACCCGTCGTGCCAAGAACGAAATGGTTCTCACTCTCTCTCGTTAAGAAGGGGGGGGGGGGGCGGACTGCGAGCCGGACAACCCCGTTAGACGTCGAGGCGTCTATGGTGGGTGGAAGGCTCATGCGTTTCGTCGAGGCTTGGCGAGGTGTGACGTCAGACAGTCTGGTCCTGGGATGGTTATCCCAGGGTTACATGCCGGAGTGGTGGGACTTTCCACCACAAAATCTGTCTTTGGCACCTGTCTGGACACCCGTACCAAGGGAGCCAGACAAGTTAGAAGCCGTTCAAAAGGAAGTGTCGGGTTTGCTTCTGAAGGGAGCAATAAAACCAGCAAACCGAAACACTCCAGGCTTCTATTCAAACATGTTCCTTGTCCCCAAGAGCACGGGGGGATGGAGACCCATACTCAATCTCAGGCCATTAAATTGGTTTATCCATACGCCTCGGTTCCAGATGGAAACACTGAGGTCGGTAATGGCGGGATTGAGGAAAGGAATGTGGTGTGTATCGATCGATCTGAAAGATGCATATTTCCACATTCCGATGAATCGGAGTTGGCACAGGTTTCTGAGATTTGCGTTTCAGAATCAAGTATGGGAGTTTACAGTTCTCCCGTTTGGCCTGTCGACAGCTCCGAGGGTTTTCACAAGAGTGGTCCTTGCGGTGACAGCGTTTCTCAGAAAAGAGAACGTGGCGCTACACACCTACATAGACGACTGGCTGCTCAAGGCAGACTCGGCAGTCAGGTTGAACGTGGATACTGCTCTGACTCTGAGGTTACTTTCAGATCTAGGCTGGATAGTCAACGAGGAGAAATCCGAGTTGACGCCCACTCAACATTTCGTTTATTTGGGGATGCGATTCGACCTCGAGGAGGGCAGGGTTTACCCGTCAGAGCCCAGAGTGGTGTCTCTGTTAGCCATCCTCGGGAGTTTTCGAGTGGGAAACCACATTCAGGCGAGGCGGTTCCTTCAGATGCTGGGCATGATGGTCTCCATGGAGCAGGTTATCCCGTACGCTGCTCTAATGCGAAGACCTATCCAGTTGTATCTGATGTCTCTGTGGAAACAGAGAACAGAACCCCTGTCAAAACTGGTGCCAGTTTTGGAGCCGATAATATCGCATCTTCTATGGTGGAAACAGCGTCAGAATCTCCTAATAGGGGTTTCGCTGCACCTACCCCACCCCCAGCTGTCCGTTTACACGGATGGATCGCTGGAAGGGTGGGGTGCCTGCCTGGGAGAACACCAGGTCTCGGGCACATGGAGTCTCCCGGAGAGTCAGCTGCATATCAATCTGTTGGAAATGATGGCAGTGGAACTGGCGTTGGAAGAGTTCCTTCCGATGATCAGGGGCAAGGTGATATTGATACGGTCGGACAATTCGACAGTAGTATCATATATAAATCGCCAAGGAGGGACCAGGTCGCCCACCCTGTGCGTCAGGGTGTGGCACTTGATTCAATGGTGCAGGAATTACTCGGTTGTTTTGAAAGCAGCTCATATTCCTGGCCGATTGAACATTCTGGCGGATGCTTTGTCTCGCAGACAGAGAATCCTGCCAACAGAATGGTCCCTCAACCCTCCAGTTCTGCGACGGATCTTCGTTCATTGGGGCAAACCCAACGTGGACTTGTTCGCCACAAAGTAAAATGCTCAAATCATGACATATGTTTCGCCGATTCCAGATCCAAATGCCGTCGATACAGACGCTCTGGCGATAAGCTGGAGAGGGATGCACGCTTACGCGTATCCACCCACCATTCTTCTTCCGAAGGTATTGGTGAAGGTCAGGGAGGAGCCGTGTCTGGTCCTGCTAATAGCGCCGTATTGGCCGAGCAGGGCGTGGTTCACGGATCTTCTGGTGGAAAATCCTGTGCAGTTGCCCGAGATTCCGAACATAATCTCCCAGGCCAAGGGACGCTTCCTACACGAGCGTCCCGAAATGTTCAAATTGACTGCGTGGATGTTGTCAAACAACGTTCCACGTCGGAAGGCTTTTCTCGACAGGCTGCTGATTTCATCGCGGCTGCGAGAAGGAGGTCAACCTTCAAGTCATATAACAACAAGGTTAACAGATTTGCAGACTGGTGTGAAGAAAACGGTATTGATACCTTTCAATCCACTATTCAGCAAATAGCAGACTTTCTCTGTGAGCTGTTCTTTACAGGACTAGCTCCCGTCACAATTGCTGGATACAAGTCAGCTTTGGCATCAGTTATCCCTTGTCTAGCCAACAGGGATAGTCCAGAGGTGGCCCAGTTAAACGTGATGTTGAAGGGAATGAGCAATCTCCGCCCGAGACAACCGGTAGTCATTCCAGCCTGGAGTCTATCTTTAGTGCTTAATGTACTGGCCAAGCACCCATTCAAACCGTTGCGTTCGGCTAGTCTAAAGCATTTGACTCTAAAGGCGGTCTTTCTATTGGCAGCTTCCTCAGCTAGAATGCGCAGTGAGATCCATGCGCTTTCGGCAGAGAGGAACCGATTTATTGTTTCTGGAGAAGGTCTGCGTCTTCTGCCAAGAGCAGAATTTATGTCAAAGAACCAATCTTTGAGATATCCCGGCAAACCGATCATTATACCGAAGTTAACCAGGTTTGATCGTGATGCCAGTGTCTGGTGCCCGGTCCGTGCTTTGACTAAGTACAAGAAACGGACTGACTCGTTACGGTCGAACGATAGACATCTGTGGATCTGCCATAAAAAGCCTTATTGCGCCGCATCCATGGATACTATCTCTCGTTGGGTGGTCGAATGCATTCAGACTACTCATGAGATGGCGACTGGGCACCAGGTGCAGGGCGTAAGGGCACACGATGTTAGAGGAATAGCCGCCTCGACCGCCCTTTACAATGGTGTTCCATTAGAGGACATCATGGCCGTTGCACAATGGCACTGTGAGTCCTCATTTACGGGTTACTATATGAGGGATGTGTCAGACTCAGCCAATCCACTCGCTTTAGCTGTTTTGAAACGATAGTTAGTGACCACACTGCTTTTCCCTTTTTTTCACTTTGGTAAGAAAAGAACCTAAAGCAGGCATGGTCAAGCGAGAGGATGTCAACCAGATTGTGTCACTGATGGCCGTATATGTATCATGTTCATTCATCTTATATATTCATGCTCATTCCCAGGCTAATACAAGCGATATGCAGGGAATAGTTAACCCTCTTGGCATATTGGTGTTTCAGGCGAGATACATGTTCGTTAGTTCTCTCCCTTTTCTTAGGAGGAAAAAGGGGGGTGGGGCTGTGACGCGAATGTGATTCGGTTCCGTGAACTTGACAGTCCTTTTAGGTCTCCGTTAGTCAAGTTTGAAGTCTAAAATCTTTCTCCAAGGGGCAAAATTAGCATGTATGGCTTGCCCCCTCCCAGCAGGTTACTGATCAAATCTGGTGTATATCAGAAGTAACAGAATGGTGAGTATTGATCGAAGGAGAATGCAGGAAATGTCAATTTCCCTTTCTCCGAGATCTAACAATACTCACCATTCTGTTACGGACCCAGCCTCCCAGCCCCACGGAGGCAAGCCATAGTTTTCTCTTGTTTGGTGGCTATGCAAACAATATGAGCTCTATGGTAAACGGGTACTCGGCAGTGGGGAGCCGGGTACCCGGTTCCCAGGAGTCGGTAAAGCTTTCTAAGTCTATAATCCTAGAGCCGCTGTCAGGGCCAGCTGTATATCAGAAGTAACAGAATGGTGAGTATTGTTAGATCTCGGAGAAAGGGAAATTGACATTTCCTGCATTCCGTAAGGGATGACTCTACAGCTACATGTGGATGGGAGCATGTAAGTGGTGGGCTCCGTACTGTAATGATGGAAATGACAGGAGAACAGCGTCGGAATTTCCATACATTTTACAATTTCCTGATGGGCATAGTATTATGCTAACATTTACTGGCCGTATGCCGATGTGCCTGAAGTGTCGTCAAATGGGCAGGCCGTCCAGATGGGCAGACATCCTACGACAGAGGCGGGTCGACGAAGGCATCGGGGTAGAAGCTGCTGGTGTAGAGCAACAGCACGAATGGAGACGGAGGCAGGAGGAGAAGAATGAATCCACACCATTAGCCAGAGACAACAGCAGCACAGCCATCCGACATCAAAGACCCACCCACAGGCTAAAAAAAAACCCAACAGCAGGGGCAAGCTGCTGTTAACGAGGTAAGCGATTCTAATGTTTTTTCATCCGATGACGAGGAGGGGAGAATGGAGATTGCTTTTGATCGGAGTGAAGAGATGGAAGATAAATCATCATCACCCATAAAGGGAAGTGGTATTCCATCTGGCAAGCTCACCATTACATCAACTTCAGTTACAACGAGTGGTTGGGCGGGGGGGGGGGGTCTTTTTGATTGGGGGAGTGGTATTAGTAGTAGTCTGCCTGGGTGGGATAGAAAATCTAGGGATACTATCCGAAAAAGAGAATTAAGGGAGCAGGCGATAAATACTCCAAAAGTCCCCCGTAGTAGGTCTAATAGCTCAAAGAGGCAAGGTCAAATAATAGGTTTAACTCTTTTACTGCTGCAATGTCTTATGGCTGTTTTACTAGCTAGAATAGTGGTGATACTTTGCAGTGGTAAAAGGGTTGATATTATATCATATCTTTTGGGATTGTTTATGAAGGGCCATGGCTACGGTGGATTTTTCCTATTCTGCCTAATTTACTACTACTGCTGGTGATACTACTGCTGCTGCTATTGTTAGCTTTACTGCTACCACTTATACGCTGTCTGCTGCTGTCACTACTTCTATTGTTTATGTGACTGTGATACTGCTAATTTATTGCTACTATTACTACTACTGCTACTACTACTACTACTGCTACTACTACTGCTACTACTACTACTACTACTACTACTACTACTACTACTACCACCACCACCACCGCCACCACAACGATTGCCGCCGCCACGCCGCAGTCATCACTGCCGCCGCCTCTAATACTGCTAATGTCCTTTTTACTGCTTCTGTTATTGTTGTGGCCCGCTGTGCTATTAGTACGGCCACATATATGGCTGTTGCTAATGATTTTTGGACAAAAAATTTGCTGCTAACAATGTATAAGATATTGTTATTAATGTTGTACGATGTACATAAGCGTGGTGTAAATATGTATACATGTTATTATGGCCGCTCTCTGAGGCATGGTGGTATTTTGTATCCATTTCGGAATTTGGTGTTCCTATTACTACTACTACTACTACTACTACTACTACTACTACTACTACCGCCACCACCATCACCAACTCCACCACCACTACCACTACCATCGCCGCCACCATCATTGCCGTCGCCGCCACCGCTGTCACTGCCACCGCTGTCACTGCCGCCGCTTCAAATACTACTACTGTCCTTTTCAATTCTACTACTACTACTACTACTACTACACTACTACTACTACTACTACCAATTCCACCACCACCATCATGGCCGTAGCCGCCACCGCTGCCACTACCGCCGCTTCAAATACTACTACTGTCCTTTTCACTTCTACTACTACTACTACTACTACTATGGCCCATTCATTCATTTATTTATTTTATTTATTTATTTGTGCGTCGTTTGTGTGTGGGTCTAACTACTAATGCAGTTCTTTAAAATCGGCACAATAATTGTCAAAGGTTCATTAGATCGTGGTCGTATAAGGGTCCTTAGATTGGAGATTTGTCATTTAAAACTGGACATGATTTTCGTTCAGGAATCTTTTGTAACATGCACTGCAGAGAGAAAGCAGGTAGAGCAGAATCTCGGCCTTGCAGGTTTTTGGTCATTTGGACAAAGGCGTAGTGGTGGGGTGGTGATTTTGCTTTCACCGACTTTGAATGCCTCTATTGTGTCTGTAACACGAGCTTTTCAGGGTAGATATGTGTGCATTGACACTCGGGCAAGTCGTGTAGGCTTATAAGTATTTATGCACCCAATTGTGTTTCTGATCGAACTGCATTTTTAGGTCAATTCAGGGTCTTTTTGTTACATGCGGAATAGTAATTATGGCAGGGGATTTCAATTGTGTCATGACACTGCTATAGACAAGATTGGCGGGAATCCCACTGCTGGAATGATAGGCCAAAAATGACTGACTGACATTTGCACTAATTTTAATTTGATTGACGTTTTTCGATTTGCCCATCCAAACCAACTTTCTGTCACCTAGCGTGGAGCAAATAACATTAGCTGGAGATTAGATCGTGTATATGTCTCTCGTGAACGTCAACCCTTTGTTGTCCAATGTCATACCTCTCCCTCTTCAATAACTGACCACATCTTTGTGGTTGCTGAACTGAGCAATGGTTCCATTGGGCCTGGCCTATGGAAATTTAATACATCTCTCTTCAATGATGAAACCGTCATTCAACAATTTACTGACTTTTGGGACCACCTCGAAAAAGGCGCCATCAGCCCAGAATGGTGGGAACTTGCCAGGAAATTAAGGATTTTATTGTTAAATTTTGCAAAAATAAAGGTCGTGAAAAAAGACAATTATTTAAGGAATTAACAGAAACATATAAGCAGCCTTAAAGGAAGGCTGTACAATATCCCAGCAGACCACTCTCAAGGTGCTTTAATTAGATCAAAGGCCACAACTTTGGACAACAATGAAAGGCCAAGTGCCTATTTTTTAAAACGGGATTTCTCTAATGCTTCTGGCAGGGTGATCAGGGAACTTATTGACGATGACGATATAAAAATTACAAGGTCATGTGATATAATAAAATATTGTAGCGACTTTTATAATGGTTTATTAATGGATGAAGGGTATAATGAAAAATTATCTGCTGACATATTACGGGATGTACCAAAGCTGTCCGAGGATGACGCAACCACGTGTGAGGGCAAGGTGACCTTGGAGGAATGCTATTTTGCATTAAAGCGCATGCATAATGGAAGATCTCCTGGGTCAGATGGTCTTCCTAAGGAATTCTATTTTAAATTTTGGCAGTTAATTGGTCCCGTCTTGGTAAAAATTTATGGTCAATGCTATGAGAGGGGAGAGTTAATTTTCTCGCAAAAATTAGGTGTTATTACCTTATTGCACAAAAAAGGCAGAGACCCTAAATATGTTAAAAATCTGCGCCCTGTCTCTTTGTTAAATGTGGATTATAAAACCCTGTCCAAAGTTCTGTGCGATCGTCTCTTTAATATCAGGCCTAAAATTATCCATGACAATCAAACGTGCTCTATTCGTGGGAGGTCGATTTTAGACAATTTACATTTACTAAGAAATATTGTAGACTACTGCAAACAAAAGGACATCTCGGTAGGCTTTCTTTGTCTTGATATGGAGAAAGCCCTCGACAGAGTTAATCATAATTTTCTTTTCCAAACTTTGAAATCGTTTGGTTTTATGGATGGTTTTATTCAGTGGCTCAAACTTCTCTACACAAATATCTTCAGTTCCGTCCTTGTAAATGGGCATTGCCCTTTCAATGTTACAAGATCGGTAAGACAAGGGTGCCGTTTATCGCCTCTACTTTTTGTTATAGTCATTGAAGTATTTGCCATACAGATTCGAAAATCTAATGAGGTCAATAGTTTCAAGGTCCCAGGTATGGCAGAAAATGTCAAGGTATCCATGTATGCAGATGATAGTACTTGTTTTTGCTCAAATATGTGTGACGTGGGTAGCGTTTTAAAAATTACTGAAATGTATTGTAGGGCAAGTGGAGGTAAATTAAATATTTCAAATACCTCATGTCTCTGTTTTGGCAAATGGAAATCATCATCGGACCATGCCTTTGGCATTTCCTGACCTGACAGTCCTTTGAAAATTCTTGGAGTTCATTTTGGCCCTAATATTTCACACGATGACATGTGGTCTGAAATTTATACCGAGTTCACAAACAGTTTGAATTATAGGAGATCGCGTGACGTTTCATTATTCGGGAAGAGTACAATTATTAAAACTATGGCATGCAGTAAATTATATTGTCGGTTCAGCCTTTGTCTTGCCTAAACACTATGAAATGCTTTTTAATAGGACAATGTTTCTATATTTATGGAATACTACTTATACTGAAATTCTAAAACGGGAAACAGTTTGTAATTCGATTCAAAATGGTGGTCTAGAAGTAGTAAATTTACAAGTCAAATTGACTAGTCTTTTACTCATATGCACATTTACAAGTTATTAAATGGATCAACAGCGGCGTGGACATATTTTGCAAAGTACTGGCTAGGGTTTACATTAGGAAGTCTAAGGCCCGATTTTGCATCTAATTTGATTCCACACGGCCATATATTGCCACCATTTTATCAAAATTGCTTAAATGCCTTTAAAATTATCCAAACAAATTTTCCTGAACATGACTGGTTCGAGAAATTATCATCAAAATTATTTTACAGCATGTTAATGTCCAAAAAGGTAGGAAAAATCGATTTGCAAAAATATTTTCCGAATGTCAACTTCAAAATTTCATATAAAAATAATGTAAACAAGTTTTTGGACCCATGTCTAAAGACTTTGGCCTACAAATTATTCCCGGTCTATAAACGATGGCCAACCTCTCGGCTTAACAATTTTAAATGTGTACCACTATGCTACTAGTATGCTAGCTAGGCAGACACACGTATCTCCCTTGGACCATGCATCTTATAGATGACGTTATCTCATTTTGAATTAGTATGTATACATGTATATTATCAGAAATACGCTAAGTGACTATTTTTCCTTAAAAAAGACGCTCCAGGTCGAAATGCACGAAATCGAGCCTGCGACGTACATGTCGATTTCCTCCGCATGTTGGGAAAGCAAGGCTGAAATAAATCTGTCATCGACAAGGCTGTGCAGAGTGCTTGATCGCTTGATAAACCTTTGTATAACTACACCTCTGAATAGCGATGCCAATGTCTGATTTCCCAGTAAACTCATACTTACCTGGCAGGTCCTCACTCTATCAGTTCGATTGATACCTGTCTGGCTTGCAACTCTCGCGCGAGTAATTTGTGTGTACAATTGTCTCTGGGGAAAGGTGTTTCGAGCCTGACACCCCACGGATTTTCAAGTTCTGTTGATCTTCATTAACTGTGAGTAACCTGTTTAATTTTGTGTACATTGTTCCTTGGGGCATTGTTTGCCTGTCCCCTGGGGCCTAGTTTTGCAATGACGGCAGTGGCGAAGAGTAGGCTTAGGCCTAGTTCATTTGTGAACAAGGACAATTATGACAGCACTGTTAGGATCACTGTGGAAGGGAAGGAGCCATCACTTGTGTGTAGGACAGATTTGAGGTGTGCTTTGGACGGCTTTGTTGAAGATAAGGAGGTGATTAGTGTATATAAACAGGATAAAGTTGATGAATGGTATATGATTTTGGACAATGAGCGCATTTATAACCACCTAATTAATCTTGAGTCGATTTCCATGGGAGAGAGAGCGTGCTCTGGTTTTCCTCAGCTGGCAGAAGGATCTCGGTTAGGATCAATTGGCTGCCACCATTTATTGCAAACGATTTTGTAAAATGTGCCCTAAGTGATTACGGCAAGGTGTTTTCTGTGCGTGATGAACACATGACCGATGTTAGAGGATGGGAGGCTGGGTCGTGTGGACTGAGAGCAGCTGATGGAGCTTCCATACATTGTTTCGTTTGAGGATGGATATGAGATGATGATCATGTATAGTAGACGAGCACCTCAGTGTTTGAAGTGTCGAGAGATAGGCCATATGAGATATGAATCTGAGGGTCGTAGAAACTAGAAACCATCACCAAATGGAACATGGGCTGATCGATTGCGGCAGCAGCGCATAGACGATGGATTAACGCCTAATGAAGCAGCAGCAGCAGAGCAGCAGCGGGAGTGGAGGAACCGTGAGAACAATGAAAGTGTGCAAGATAAGGTTGTAGTGCGGCAGCATTTAGAAAGGCAACAACTTGAACAACATAGGCAAGAACAGCAGCAGCAGAAGAGTTTAGACGATGTGGACAATGAGGATAACCGTGATGGCATGTATATGGCTGATATGGTTTTCTCTGCTTCGGGCAGTGTTGACTACTCGCAGCTTGCTGCAGTATCCAGTCCCCCGCCCCAGTTCCACTATAGGTCACGTGTCGTCCCACTCTGTGGTTACAGAGTGTGGCGCGGCATGTGATCTTGGCGGAATGGGTCTGAGTGGGTCAGCTATGATAGTTAGCATGTTGGATTTGATAGATAAGGAAGGGCGGGGGAAACGTAGTTCATGTGTTTTTTTATGATGATGAAACATTGTAACTATGATAATGTGGTTGAAACAGATTTATATTGTTTATATGATGTAGATCTATTAATAATATTAATTAATTTATTAGATGTGTGTTGTAGGTTGTTATTGACGAAGGTGTCCATGATGCGTGCAGCGAAGGTGATCTAGTTGCTAATGATAATGATGGTTATGTATCATTTACAAATCTTTATATTAGTTTTCCGGATGATGATGGTAATGATCATGATGACGATGGTATTGGTGATGAGAATGATTATGATGGTGGTGATGATGACAATGATGACGATGGCGGCGATAGTGATAACAAAGACAACAACGATGTTGACAATGTTTCTGTTGATGATGATGATGATGGTGGTAATGATGATGATGATGATTTGGGTATTATTATTTCAATTAATTGTTTTAACTTACATTTATGCATATGATCACTGTTGCAGCGTTGGTCTGAGGGAGCATTACTGGTGGGGAGTTTGGTAATTTCATGTTATTTGTAATCATATCTCATTTAGTGTTGTGATTGTCTTGTCCTGATCTAATCATAATGCAGCGTCTTAAAATTGGCACTCTCAATTGCAATGGCCTTTTGAGTAGAAATAGATATTAGACATCATAAATTTGATATTCCTTTTCTTCAGGAAACTTTTATTACAAACAAGGCAGAACAATTTTGTGTTGAACGTGGTCTTGGTAACACTGGAGTATGGTCATATGTTCAAACTCAAAGTTGCGGTGTTGGAATCATTATTTCTCCTAACCTTGGTGCTAAAATTGCAGATGTAAAACGTGATTTTGACGGTCATTGTTTGATAGTGGACATTGATTTATCTGGTAAGTCTTATAGACATGTTTCAATTTATGCCCCTAATAGAATGTCTGACAGATCTGCATTCTTTAGGTCATTGATGCCACTTTTTGTTACTAAACGTACTGTTATTTTGGCTGGTGATTTTAATTGTATTATGAATTCGGCAATTGACAAAACGCGAATCCCAGATGATTCCGGTCAACCTTTGTTGTCGAAGAATTCCGCACCTTAATTGGCACCCAAACACAGCAGATACGCGTGGGTATGTGGGTACCCTGTCTGCTTGCAGCGTAAAATTCTGTCTTGCCGTACATGCAAAGATTACCGAGAAGCTAACACCCCTGTCAGCAATCTAGAGACTATAGGTGACGTTGAGAAAACTTTCATAAAATCTGCCTAGAGGCATCACGATACGTCTTAAAAATTATTTACAAATTGCCAAGTTAGATTTGTGCGTGCGAGTTGAGAAGCCTGCCGTCGTCGAGTCCTTCCGAACAATTACGTTTGAATAAAATTAGCCGAGCAGTTCTAAATGAGGGATGAGGACGTGTATATGGTCTTTTAAATGATTTCCTGGGATTCTTTTTGGAGTGATTCTTGTACCCACGCGGCGGCGATTAGTGTAGTCTTATTCCCCGTATCATCAGCTCTATATATCGGTACAAAAATCTACCCGATCCGCCTAGTGGTGCCTGAGATAGCTTGTCATTTACTACATGGCGTCTCGTCTGCAAATCCGAACAAGGCAGCCAGCCAGCCAGCCAGCCAGCCAGCCAGCCAGCCAGCCATTCCAGGGGTAGTTTTCCAAAAATACTGCTGCTGCTGGACATTTATTGAATACAGATTTGCAGTTTCTCGACCAGTAAATAAAGTATGAAAGTGTGGCCATATCTCGGAGATGGGATTGATGCACATGGTTTTCGTGTGTAAGAATAATAATTGCAAGGGAGTTATCTCATTTTGAACTAGTATGTATATATTATCAGTAACCTTTCACCGGTGCATGTGCGACCTTTAATCATGTGACTTCCGGCAGGCGGGCCGACTGCTTATAAAACGGGGACCATTTTTCCTAAAAAGATAGTCCACGAGCTCTTGGTTTATATGCTCGCTCATCGTCCTACATCCTCCCCACCACCGAGCCGATTCTAATGGTCGTAGGGGAATTAATTAATTAATTTATTCCTTAATTGATTGATTAATTAATTATTTAATTAATTATAAATTTAAATTAATGAATAATTAAATTTAAAAACTTTTAATTAGTAGGTCAAGATTCGGCAAGGGAGGTAATCTCGTAGGCTCACTCTGACGCTCCAGATACTCTGTTGCAGCCCGTTGTCATGCTATTGATGGTCGGAATGGACGAAATCGAGCGTGTGACGTACATGTCAATTTCCTCCACCTGTTCGGAAAGCAAGGCTGAAATAAATCTGTCATCGACAAGGCCGTGCAGAGTGCTTGATAAACCTTTGTATAACTACACCTCTGAATAGCGATGCCAATGTCTGATTGCCCAGTAAACTCATACTTACCTGGCACAGGTCTTCACTCTGAATTCCTGTGCCTGCGTGTGTTACTTTCAAGAAGAAAGAAGAGTTTTGTGTGTAGGTGCTGTATCAACTTTATCTTAAGTTGGCACAAGTTAAAGGCACCATGCCTGTTGTAGCCAATATTAGTTTACGTCCATCAGCATTTGTTAATAAGGATAACATGGCGAATACCGTAAGGATTACTGTGAATGAACAGGTGCCATCATTGATTTGTAGGAAAGATCTTCGAGCTGTTGTGGATGGTGTGATCTCGGGCCATGAGGTAATTAGTTGTTATAGGCTCGAGAGCCTTTTTGAATGGTACATTTGTGTGTTCAACAAACTGGCATATAATAGACTATTATCAATAAACACACGGAGGTATGGTTTCCGCATATGGCAAGGTGCTATCTGTTGAGGACGACATGACGGCAACAAGCGGATAAGAAAGTTTCCACAGGTTTAAGAACTGTTTCCATCGAAGTTATAGGCGAACAAAGGCGTGAGATACCATACATTGTAACGTTTCCAGATGGCCAGTCTATTATGTTGACATTTACTGGTCGTTTACCAATTTGCTTAATGTGTAGACAGGTCGGGCATATGAGGCAGACTTGTCCAAGTAATGCCCTCACCCAATGTGGGTATGGGCAGATATATTAAGGCAGCGGAGGGTGGATGAAGGTGTCGGTTGAGACAGCAGGAATAGAGCAGCAGCTGGAATGGAGGAGACAACAGGAAGAGAAATCCCTTTCTTCACAGCCATCTACACGGACCAACGTTAATGAGTCTGACCAACGAGAGCAGTCATCCAAAAGTACATGGCACACCAATGCTGCTGCTGGAGAGGTAAGCGTCGAGGATATTACTGGTAGTGATGATGAAAATATGGAGATGCCTTTTGACAGCATTGATACCACTTTGCCAAGATCTCGAGGTTATGATATTGAAGAACCACCCAGTTTAAGTGTTACTTCCACCTTTGCCACAACGAGCGGTGGGGCTGGCGTTTATTTGGATAGGGCAGAAAGTATGAGCCAACCCATTATTAGGGATATTAATGTGCATTTGAATAGAGAAAAATTTGAAGAGAGAGATGATGGATTTTGTGGCTTCTCAGAGCCCTAAAGTTCAACGTAGCAGATCCTCAAGTCAAAGCATAACTGTTTTATTGTTCTTTAATGTATTGATTTCAGTTCGTGGGTGGGGACTCTGGGCACCGTTGCTGTTGTTGACAGCAACTGTGACCAGTGTCGCCATTCATGGCTGGAACGATATTTATATTTACATTATTCCATTTATAATTGCGTGGGGTTTTTCCTTTGAAAGTCATTGCATTGCCTCAATGTGGCCCCCACCGATTCCATAGCTATGATGAATAGAAGCGGGGACAGTGAGCAACCCTGTCTGACACCTCGTTCCAACACTACAGGTTTGGATAGCTAATTGTATACTAAATAGCAACTTGTTATATCAGTATATAAAATATTTACCTAATAAATCTTGAACCAAAGCCAATATGGTCTAAAGACTTAAACAAGAAATGTCAAACGCCTTCTCGTTATCAAGTGCTATTATTGCTGCTGGGATACAATCCTTTTCAACTAATTGAATAAGGTCCCGTATAAGCAGTGTTGTTGAATATTGATGTTCCTGGCACAGAGCAGGTTTGATCATCATCAATGACTTCGCCTAGAACTGCGCCAAGTTTTAATGTTAGTGCCCGAGTAATAATCTTATAATCTACACAGACTAGAGAGATTGGTCTATAATTCTGTATTTTATTTCTGTCACCCCTCTTGTATATAAGCAGAACATATGCTTGGGCCATCGATGGAGGGAGATGCCCTTGCTTAAAAATGCTGGTTGCTATTTCTTCTAATACTGGCCCAAATATGTACGATAATGTTTGATAAAATTCAACTGGAAGTCCGTCACATCGAGGAGACTTTTCTAACGTCATACCTTTGAGGGATTTTGTCAAATCATCAATTGTTATTGATTGGTCACAGCTTTTGCGACATGAATCTGGAAGTCTTTTCGTTATATTATCTAAAACATCTCTCTAGTTGCAGTTTCCTCGCTTCCCTCAGATTTATACAATGATTTGTAAAATTCGGATACTGTTTCCAGCATTTCTGCATTTGAGCACACTGATACTCCATCATTAGTCTTCAGTGAGCGCATTAATTTCTCTATACCGCTTGTTTTTTCCCAAGTTACAAAAGTAACGTGTAGGCTTTTCGCCCTCGGTGTGCACTTGTGCTCTTGACCTTATTTTGGCGCCATCAACCTGATATTGCTCTATTTCATTTAGTCTACCTTTTAATTTAACTAATAGTTCGTAATAATTATATTCCCCATCATTAATTTTCTTATTAATTTTACACAACGACCTCTGAAGCGCCTTTTTACGCTTTCGTATTTCACGAGCTTTCCTAATGGAAACTACCTTGAAATATATTTCAGGTCTGATTTACCATCTTCCCACCAGTCTGTTATACATTCATACGAACCTCTTCTTTCATCCCAATGCCTCCAACAACTTTCCACACATTTGCGATAGCAACTATCTCGTAGCAATACTAGATTAAGTTTCCAAAATCCATCTCCTCGTTAGACCCAGTCAGCATTGTCTAATGTGATGGAAACCATATTGTGATCAGAGAAAGCTCCTGGTTTTATGTTAGTTTTACACATTGTAGATATGGGATTGTCTTGTGGGAAGTCATGACCCCGCTAGATATCTTATATCTTCGAGTAAGTCCTAAGAGAAATTTATGATTTGAAAATACCAGGTGAGCTAATGGACCGGTTGACTTGACACTTTCAATATTTAGCTTATTATTATTACATCAGCTAGATGGCGTGTGAATGTAGCATACTCAGGAGTGTTGGATAGAGTTTAATCGTCAAATTGAAATAGTCGAATTGATTGGAATGAGTCCCACGGTTTTGAGTTGATGTGTATCTGGAAATAGTTTAGATGAAAGTTGTTGCTGTTCAGTCGGCATACACTTGTATGATATTCAGCAGTCGGTTGGATCGATAGTTTGGAAAATAATCAAGGTATAAGAATCGTTGGAATCGGACGTGACAAAGGGACTTAGTTGATGACGTAGGCATTCTAGATTCTCACATGAGAATAGAACAACATCGGCTGGCAATGAGATCATACAGCTCATGTGCCTATTAACTCTAGCATCCTACAGGCTTATCCATCAATAGGCAATGGACATTGTAGCGTCCTGTAGGAATTAATAACATAATCGAAATTTGTATATCAACTATATGTCACTCATACAATGGCAGATGTTGTCAGTTAGCTGACAGACCGCATCAAATCAGAAGCAGCTACCACCGCTTTGTCTATGTGAGGCGTCATCTCCATAGAAGAATAGCGCAGAGTTTGATTGGTCAGGATGATGTCACGATCAATGAGCGTCGATCAAACTCTGTAGCAAAGAATTAAATAGAATAGGTTTTACATCCAACAACGAAATGAAAGGATCGTTGATTGGTCAGAACTGAAACTTAGAAATAAGCAGAAGTTGATTGGTGGACTGATGGTCCGGGCCAATCAAGCTGTGCTTATAGCATACCTAGAAGAGGCATTTCATTATTATGATAGATATAGAACTTGGCTAGGGTGCCAAGATAAATTGGATATAAGTCAGAATTTCGGACTTATAGATTATTCAATTCACCACCGTGAATCCTGAACGTCACGCCGACGTTCAGCACACAACGAAGCTCTGATTTTACTTAGAATTAGATTAGTCACTGGTTAGTATAGTACATCGATTGTACCAAGTGTGGATTTATTAGCTATTTTGCTCTTTACTTAAAACCTTGCATATTGTAAATAAAAGTTTAAACTTACGTATATGTAAGTTCGGTGTTGAGTAAGTTTGTTAAAATTAGGAATCTAGTCTTGAGCTGGAGGAAACCTCCAGTCCTTACCTGAAGAACATCACGTCAGATAGGCCCAGCAGTCAACATAAAATATTGTCACCTACCATCTGTCAGACGAGGCGAGCCAGACTGCCTTACTCCTTCTCCGACATCGGCTAGCGTGTTGTCGCAGCAACACTCCATCTTTGCTACCGGTGCTGAAGCGGGACCACCAACCAAATCAGCAAGAAGTTATTTCAACCGAAGATCCAAAATCTTCAACATGTAACCGTTCAATGAATGTTCTACATAGATCCTGTCTAACCTTGAAGCTACGCTTCCATCGGTTGAAGACCAAGTAAATTCCCGGCCTTCTGGATTTTCAATCCGATAAGTGTCTAACAAGCTTTTATTTTCACAAATGTGTTTCAAAATATTATGCGATGTGTTATGACCTAGAGTTTCTGTCTTTAGCCTCATCTTCTTCTTTTCGATCGCTGGTATCACACTTGGAGAGCCGTTCTCAAGATGAAATCTGTTGTTTTCTGCAGTTCTTCCACATGCCCATACAGCTTTTCAAGAAAAGAGGTTGACAAAGGCCAGATCTCTTCTCTCAGCAGCTGATACGTACTGCAACATTGAAGTATGTGCTCTGTGGTCTGTTCTGCTTCTCCACAAGGACAAGCGGGCGATGTCGTAAGGTGGAGTTTAGCCTCATCTAATATGCAATTAAAGTCACCGCCCATAATTAGGTTTTCAGGCATTCTGTCTTGAACTATTGTGGAAACATCATTTAGAAACTCACGGCGCAATTGATGAGAGGTAGGTGCATAAAGGCACATCAAATTTAAACTTGTGTTTAGTACATCAATTGATACACAAATCCATCGTCCATTTGTATTTGATGACGACGATATAACGTCAACATAGTTGAGACAGCGGGACAGGATAAGAATGGCCACTCCCACACTATTATCTTGTGATAAAGAATAAAAAATCTGCCCTTTTGAAATATCTTTGAGAGATTCACACTTCAATTTTTTGAATTTTGGTCTTTTGTAGAAAAGCAATATCAACTCTCTCATTTGCTAATTCTTCAAGCAAGTGGCGCTGCTTGAATTCGGTATTTAATCCTCTGCAATTGATGGTGCAGATAATCATAATTTGTAAAATGATGTTTACAACCGCCATCATTAGATTAACTTGATTTGGTTTTTTAGCTCGTTTCTTAGACCA
This sequence comes from Chaetoderma sp. LZ-2023a, assembly GCA_034401795.1. Classification (NCBI taxonomy): domain Eukaryota; kingdom Metazoa; phylum Mollusca; class Caudofoveata; order Chaetodermatida; family Chaetodermatidae; genus Chaetoderma; species Chaetoderma sp. LZ-2023a. The sequence continues at coordinate 37,949,026 of CM067373.1, forward strand.
TTTACCTAATTTTCCTGTGAATTCAATATTTCCTAGTTCTATCACAAACAAATATTCATATTTGGAAATATCAGAATGATGGCGCAGCAGATGATATTTCACGCCTCTCGCCGTTACATATGGCACTAGCACTTTACCCCCCTTCTTATCGGTACATTACCATTTCATCTTTCATCTGTGAACTCTGTGTTTGAATGGACACATCTGATTCTGCAACTGACATTGTATCATCATCCATATCATTTACTTCAATCTCAGATTCTAAAGCTATTGTCTTCTTTATGATGCTTATTGCTACTTAAGTTACATTTGGCAGGAGCATCATTTACCATATCTTCAGGCTGACTTAAATCAAGTGGGCTTAGCGGAAAATCGACTGAACTTTCCATCTTCTGAGTCCTAAACTTATCCTGTCCTAATTTTAATTCATCTAATGAATTGTAAACTGGCTCTTCTGTAAGATCATCATTTTTCTGCATGTCTTTTACAGCCACGTTTGGCTCCACTGCATTTTGATTATTTTCTTGACTTAAGGTTATACCCTCATCTAATAGTTGAATTTCATCAACTGTATTTACTTTAACAGGATTTGATGATTTGTTTGTGTCATTTACAGTGGTATGAACCACAACAACAGCTTCCGTAGCGGTTTCTTCAGAAGCATTTGACTCTGTTGCATCCTTTAATGGGCGATTATCTCCTGATACTGAGGGCTTGTTTTGATTTTTTGGACAGCGCCATTTAAAATGGTCCACTGAACCACAGAGCAAACATTTGTTTTGATTGGGACAATATGTTGCCAAATGGTCAGTACTTAGGCAGATCCGGCATTCTTTAATTTGCCCTCTATACCATAAGGGCAGGAAAAAGCTGACATCAAGCATCAATCTGCTTGGTAAAGGGCTATCCACTTTATCAACCCAGATACGTCTTACACAGTTTTCGAGCGTTCTGTCAAAGGGATACGTTTCCCGTTCAATCTTTTGCACTTTGCCATATTTCTTGAGTTCATTCATGATTCTGCCATCTGGAATTTCTAGTGGAACTTTCATCTTCACTAGCAACCTATCCGACTCGATTTCTTATATGTTACAAACCTCGCCCTTTACAATAAGCTTCTAGAAGCTTTTCCTTGACCCCCTCATTTGACACTTACATTCCATACAGTTTTAGTAACATTGATAAGCCCATACAAAGTAGCAAGTCCCGCGCCAACGACGATAGCCATGATACACGTCGATAGCCGTGCCACCCCACCACTTAGTTGTTATTTTAAGGCTTAGGGTACGCTTATAGGTCGCCATTGTGGTTTATAAAAGGAGGAAACCCATACTACTACAATATATACTTATATAACAACAAGACGTCGGGGAAAGAGCTAAACACCAAATAAATAGTGTCCCCTTTTGAAACCGTGACGTCTACCAACAAATACACGAAAAAGAGTACAGTCGTATATTTGTTAGTTTGAACCACTTTCTAAGTGGTTCACTAACACCTAACCGATTAAAGTGGTTTCCTAATACATACTAACATATTAGACATATATTTGTTAGTCTGTTCGAGTTGACCGGGGACAGCCAACTGACTATAAAGATTTATATAATCAAAGTACTAGGCTTGCGCTTACAAATGACAAAGGAATTAAATCCACTCACTCAAGCGATCTTGCCAAATATAATGCGCTAGCCAACGAACTATAGAAATAGCATACTGGCGCGGGGAGAAAAGTATTGCATTGACCACAGTAAGAGGAGACCTATTAAATGGCTGAAACCGCCAGCTAAGAGGAGTGCCCTTAGAAAATGGATACACAAAATGCCCTCCAACCAAGACAGAATTTACAAATTAAACAAAGTTTGAAAGGAAATACTAATACGAAATATATGTATAAAATGTATCGACAAAATCGCGCTAGAAACTAGCAAATTCGGGCAGCAATTGCAGAGCTAAATAAACGTATGCGTTCACTTCGACTACTACTACTACTACTACTACTACTACTACCGTTGATGCTATTACTACTACCGCTGCTGCTGCTGCTACTGCTACTACTACTACTACCACTGCTGCTGCTGCTACTGCTGCTGCTGTTACTACAACTACTGCTGCTGTTACTACAACTACTACTACCGCTGCTGTTACTACAACTACTACTACCGCTGCTGCAAATACTACTACTACCACTACTACCGCCGCTGCTGCCACTACTACTACTGCTACTACGACTATTCATTTATTTGTGTGTCTTTTGTGTTGGTGCTAATCACAAATACAGGTAATTAGGCTTGGCACAATAAATTGTAACGGTCTTTTAGATCCAAGCCGTGCACGGGTGCTTAGATCTGAAATTTGTCATTTAAATTTGGACATGATTTTTATTCAGGAATCTTTTCTGACATGCATAGGAGAGAAAGCGTGTTGTTTGGCCAGTGGCATAGCTGTGGAGTTGGGATTTTGCTTTCACCAGCTTTGAGTGCCTCTATTGTGTCCATGACAAGAGATTTTCAAGGTAGATATATTTGTATTGATGTAGAAATCTCAAGCAAGTCATATCTGCTTATATGTATTTATGCGCCTAATTGTGTCTCTGATAGAAGTGAGTTCTTTAGGTCAATTCAAGGTCTGTTTGTTACACGCCGTATTGTAATTATGGCAAGGGATTTCAATTGTCATGAACACAGCTATTGATAAAATTGGCGGAAATCCCACTACTGGTGTGATGGGCCAAAAAGCTATTACTGATATACGTAATAGTTATAATTTAATAGATGCTTTTCGATCTGTCCATCCAAATGAACTTTCTGTCACTTGGCGTGGAACAAACAACATTAGCTGCCGATTAGATCGTGTCTATGTCTCTCGTGATCTTCAACCCTTTGTTGTCCAATGTCATACCTATTCCTGTTCAATAAGCGATCACAGCTTTGTGATTGCTGACGTGGGCGATGTCTCATGTATTAACATTGGGTCTGGCCTATGGAAATTTAACACCTCTCTATTAAATGACGAGACCTTCATTCAAGAATTTACTGACTTTTGGGACGACCTCGAAAAAGGCACCATCAGCCCAGAATGGTGGGAACTCGCAAGAGGACATTAAGGACTTCATTATTAATTACAGTAAAAATAAATGTCGGGAAAAGCGACAATTATTTTAAGAATTGAGAGAAACATATAAGCAACTTGTGGATGCTGAAAATACGCAGCCTGGTACTTATATGGAGCAGATCACCGCTCTTAAGCAAAGGCTGTATGATTTAATTAGGTCGACCGCCAAAAACACTGGACAATAATGAAAGGTCTAAGCAGGGTGATCAGGGAACTCAAGAGACGATGACGACACCAAAATTACAAGGCCATGTGACATATTAAAATATTGCCGCAACTTTTACAACTTTTTGTTGACAGATGAAGGTTATAATGAAAAATTATCTGCTGACATATTAAAGGATGTACCAAAGATGTCCGATGATGACGCAATTACGTGTGAGGGCAAAGTGACTTTGGAGGAATGTTATTTTGCACTAAAGCGCATGCATAATGGTCGATCTCCTGGGTCAGACGGTCTTCCTAAAGAATTTTGGCAATTAATTGGTCCTGTTTTGGTGAAAACTTATAATCTATGTTATGAGAGGGGAGAGTTAATTTTCTCGCAGAAATTAGGTGCCATTACCTTATTGCACAAAAAAGGATCTTCGCCCTATCTCTTTGTTAAATGTGGATTACAAAATTCTGTCCAAAGTGTTGTGTGATGGTCTTTTCTGTATCATGGCCAAAATTATTCATGAAAATCAGACGCTCTATTCATGGGAGGTCTATACTTGATAACCTACATCTGCTAAGGAATATTGTCGATTATTGTAAGCAGAAGGACCTCTCAATGGGCTTTCTTTGCCTAGATATGGAGAAATCCTTTGATAGAGTTAACTATCATTTTCTTTTTATTACTTTAAAATCGTTTGGTTTCATGGATGATTACATTAATTGGGTCAAACTTTTATATAGCAATATTTTCAGTACTGTCCTTGTAAATGGTCATCTATCTGATCCATTTAATGTTACTAGATCGGTAAGGCAAGGGTGTAGCTGTTGTCCATGTACGCAGACGATAGTACCTATTTTGGCTCAAATATGCGGGATGTGGACAATGTTCTAGAAATTGCTGGAATTTATTGCAAGGCAAGCGGATGTAAATTAAATATCACAAAACTTCATGTCTCACTTTTGGCAAATGGAAAACATCATCAGACCATGCTTTTGGCATTTCATGTCCTGACGGTCCTTTGAAAATTCTCGCTGTTCAATTTGGCCCTAATATTTCACACGATAACATGTGGTCTGGAATATACAATAAATTCACAAATAGTCTGAATTATCGGAAGTCTCGTGATGGCTTATTATTTGGAAAAAGGATAATCATCAAAACTATGGCATGTAGCAAACTTTATTATACAGGCTCAGCCTTTGTCTTGCCCAAAAACACTACCCACACAGAATTTCTAAAATGGGAAACAGTCTGTACTTCGATTGAAAATGGTGGCCTCGAAGTCGTAAATATACAAGTCAAATTGACTTCCTTTTTACTTATGCATCTTTATAAATTATTAAACGGATCTACAGCGGCTTGGACATATTTTGCTAAATATTGGATCGGGTTCACCTTAAGAAGTCTTAGGCCCGGTTTTGCATCCAATTTGGTACCCCATGGGCACATATTGCCACCATTTTATCAAAAGTGCCTAATCGCATTTAAATTCATTCAAACAAACTATCCGATCACGATTGGTTTGCTAGTGTCTTCAAAAATATTTTATAAAATGATAATGTCAAAAAATGTAGGGAAAATCGATTTACAAACCTATTTCCCAAATGTCAATTTAAAAATTAATTAATGTAAACAAGTTTTTGGACCCGTGTTTAAAGACTTTGGCCTACAAATTAACTCACGATAAAGTTCCCGCCAAAGTCACGGTCTATAAACGATGGCCATCCTCTCGGCTGAAAGATTTAAATTGTGTATTTTGTTCAAGACGGGAAGCTGTTAATCATTTATTAATTTACTGCCCTGAAATACAGGCCCTTTGGAATTTTGTAAACGTTTTTCATAGTGCTCTTTCTAATAACATGGTTTTATCACCGGAACACTACCCGTACAGAATTTCTAAAACGGGAAACAGTCTGTAATTCGATTGAAAATAGTGGCCTTGAAGTGGTAAATATACAAGTCAAATTGACTTCCTTTTTACTCATGCATATCTATACATTATTAAACGGATCTACTGTGGCCTGGACATATTTCGCTAAATATTGGCTAGGGTTCACCTTAAGAAGTCTTAGGCCCGATTTTGCATCCAATTTGGTACCCCATGGGCAATAAAAGTGTCTAATCGCATTTAAATTCATTCAAACAGATTATCCTGATCATGATTGGTTTGCAAAAGCATCTTCAAAAATGTTTTATAAAATTATAATGTCAAAAAATGTAGGGAAAATCGATTTACAAACCTATTTCCCAAATGTCAATTTTAAAATTTCTTATAAAAATAATGTAAACAAGTTTTTGGACCCGTGTTTAAAGACTTTGGCCTACAAATTAACTCATGATATAGTTCCCGCCAAAGTCACGGTCTATAAACGATGGCCAACCTCTCGGCTAAAAGATTTAAATTGTGTATTTTATTTAAGACGGGAAACTTAATCATTTAATAATTTACTGCCCTGAAATACAGGCCCTTTGGAATTTTGTAAACGTTTTTCAGTGTTCTTTCTAATAACATGGTTTTATCACCGGAAATGAACAGATTTAACCTGCCCTGTAGGTGACCTTCCGTATCCTCTGCGTGTCGTAAGAGGCGACTAAAGGAGGTAAGGCTGAGGTAACCCGGACAGAAACCTCGAATGCTGAAGACGGATGTTCCAGGCCGCACGGCGCACTCTAATAAACCATGGATCCACGCACTTAACACTTATGATCATGTCGATAGTCACTTACAGTACTGGCGGTATGATCAGCGAATGAAAAGAAGAACAGATTTAACAATATACCACCAAGTAGTAATACACATAATACTGATGTTATACTATACATTATTAATTTGGCAAAACATGTAATCTGGATCACAAGATGCGATGTATTTATGAAATACAAAACCTTGACTGGGAATGATATGTTGTAGCTTTCTAGCTCGTTTAAAATTCAGGATTCTTGTGAACAAATTTAGATTAGAAACAGACATTTTTGAGAAATATTGGCTTAACTGAACAAGATCCATCTGATCAATCCAAAATTATATTTAAGTTCTGAAGTTGCCATCATGTATAGCATCTAATGCCTGTATTTATTGCTACTGCCTAAGGCTGAAGATTAATTTTAATCTGATTTCATGTAAATATGTTGTATAGGTTTATTATTATATTTTGCTAATCTTGTTCTTCCCCTTTTTTTTGCAGATGCAGTGGGGACATCACAACATGAATCGGGGTATATAGTTAAAATTATGCATGCTAGGCCACCACATTTGGCAAGGGTAGTTTATTTCTTTAAAAAACAAAAAACATATATATTGCCCCAAATTGGAACCCGGGATGATACACGGCGCAAAATCGTGTGAAAAAACAAATATACACACGGGAAAAAAAAAATATATATTAAAGCTGACATTAAGGGAGTGGGCCCGGGTCGAGGCGCTGACACCCACGATCTGTGTTCGCGCTACCCCTGTAATAATGAAATCTGAAGAATTATGCCTGCCTTCAATCGCCTAAAAATGGCCACCGCGAATCCCTGATGATTCGGGTCAACCTTTGTTGTCGCACAATTCCGTACCTTAATTGACACCCAAACACAGCAGATACGCGTGGCTATGTGTTTTCATCCTGTCTGCTTGCGCCGTAAAATTCTGTCTTGCCGTACATGCAAAGATTACCGAGAAGCTAACCCCCCTGTCAGAAATCTAGAGACTATAGGTGATGTTGAGAAAATTTTCGTAAAATCTGCCTGGAGCCGTCACGATCGGTCTTAAATATGATTTACAAATTGCCATGTCAGATTTGTGCATGCGAGTTGGTTGAGAAGCCTGCCATCATCGGGTCCTTCCGACCAATTACGTTTGAATAAAATTAGCCAAGAAGTTCTACAAGAGGGATGAGTACGTGTATATGGTCTTTTAAATGATTTCCTGGAATTCTTTTTGGAGTGATGATTGGCGTAGTCTTATTCCCCATATGATCAGCTCTATATCCGTACAAAAATCAACCCGATCCGCCGTCATTTACTACACGGCGTCTCGTCTGCAAATCCGAGCAAGCCAGCCAGCCATTCCAGGGGTAGTTTTCTAAAAATACTCTAGCTGTTGCTGCTGGACATTTACTGAATAGAGTTCCAGTTTCTCAACCAGTAAATAAAGTATGAAAGCGTGGCCATATCTCGGAGATAGGATTCATGCACATGGTTTTTGTGTGTAAGAATAATAATTGCAGTGTGATGGTGTAAGACCATGAAAGCTCTGTCCGTGCAATTGTGGCAAGTGTGGGAGGTGATGGGGTCGCGTCTCTTTCGATTTATGGAGCCAGGGAGCTGATTCAGATGATTAGATGGATTTAATGATTGATCAATCTTCTCCTGTACCTAGTGACTACCTTCCTCCATCTGGCCTTAGTGACGAGTACCCGCTTCTCCATCTGGCCTTAGTGACGAGTACCCGCTTCCTGGATTTGGCAAGAAAGCAGTGTCTCAACCTGGAAAATCCAATGCAAAGGTTCCATGACCAAATGGCTCTCTACCTAGTCATTATAAAGATTTGCTGAAAGCTGAATTTCTTAGTCCTGGTGATTATATTGATCAAATTAAGGCTATATTATTTTCATACATATCCTGCTCATGGATCAATAATTAGGTCTAAAGCTAGTTTTGGAAAATCATGACAGGCCAACAGCCTGTTTTCTTAAGCGCGAGTTTTCAAATGCATCAAGTAAAGTAATTACTGAGCTTGATGACAATGCTACTAAAATTTCAAATTCATCCCAACTCTAAGTTATTGTCAAGAATTTTATGGAAAATTACTTTCAGATGAAGGATTTGATAAGGTTTTAGTCAATTAAATTTTGAATGATGTTTCTATATTATCCTCTGAAGATGATGTGATGGATGTATGACTCTGGAAGAATGTTATTTTGCTCTGAAAAGAATGGAAAATGGTCGTTCTCCGGGATCTGATGGTTTGCCAAAAGAATTCTATTTAGCTTTTTGGAAGTCCAAATTTATCAGTTATGCTTTGATAGAGGGTATTATTACGTTATTGCACAAGGAAGGTAGAGATCCAGTTTGTTAAAAATCTCAGACCAATATCTTTATTAAATGTTGACTACAAAATTGTGTCTAAATCTTTATTTTCCATTATGCCAAAAATTATACATGAAAATCAGAGGGCAGGTCAATTTTAGATAATGTTCATTTGCTTCGCAATATTATTGATTATTATAAACAAAAACAAACTTCATATGCCTTTTTATGCCCAGATCAATAAAAGGCTTTTGATAGGGTAAATCACGGGTTTCTATTAAATTCTTTGAACGCTTTTGGTTTTAATGAAGATTTTATTAGGTGGGTAAAACTTCTTTATCATAATATTTTTAGTGCGGTTCTGGTAAATGGATATACATCTAATTTATGGCAAGGCTGTAGTTTGTCTCCTTTGTTATATGTCATTGTTTTAGAAAGCTTTGCTGTTCAGATTCGGAAAGCCGAGAATATAACTGGTTTGAAATTACCTAGTTGTAAGGAAACCAATGTGTGTTGATGAAAGTACCGGTTTTTGTTCATCTAGATCTGATGTTAGAAATATTTTGAAGGTAGTTAATGTGTGGTAAAGCTAGTGGTGCTAAATTAAATTATTCAAAAACTTCATGTCTGACTTTCGGAAAATGGAAAAGTTCTTCTGACCATGGTTTTGGTATTTCTTGGCCTGATGTATCTGCTAAAATTTTAGGAATACCTTTTGGCTCTCAGCCTAGTGCTGATGATGTGGTCCAAAATTTATATCAAATTCATGAATTCTCTAAATTATAGAATCTATGAGAAATGCTTCGCTATATGGTAAACGTTTGTTTATAAAATTAATGGCTATATTATGTAGGATCTGCTTTTGTCTTACCAAATCATTTTTTGAAGTTATTCAACAGAGCTGTTTCTTTATTTATGGGACTCAACCCATACTGAGCATATGAAAAGACAAATAGTTTGCAATTCTATTGAAAACGGTGGTCTCGAGATGGTAAATATTCAGGTAAGATTTCTTTTGCTTTAATGCACATTCACAAGCTATTAAATGGTGAAGCAACACATTGGAAATATTTGGCCATCTATTGGTTAGGTTTTAGCCTTAGGCATATTAAGCCTGAGTTTGCTTCAAATTTGATTCTACATGGTGATTCTTTATCTCCATATTATCAATACTGTCTAAATGTTTTTCTTAGTTATCAATACTGTCTAAATGTTGTTCTTAGTTTTAAATTACTTTATCCGGATTATGATTGGACAGCTCCTGCTTCTGCAAAGATTTTTTTACAGAATGATAATGCAAAAGCAAATTGGTCAAATTAAAATCCATACCTTTTTTCCTAATGTTAATTTTAAACTTTCCTATACAAATTGGATTAATCATTTTTTGGACCCATCTTTAAAATCGTTAGCCCACAAACTATGTCATGATATTGTTCCAGTTAAATACACAATTTTCAAAAGATAGCCCAATTTTCGTTTGAAAGATATGAAGTGTTCGTTTTGTTCTGGACCCGAGACAATTGATCATTTATTTGCCTCTTGTCCTGAAACACAAATACTTTGGGCCCTTTGTTAAAAGATTACATTATAATTTGTCTGGCCATATTTTAACTTCAGAAATAATTAGGTTTAATAATATGCCAAATTTCGGAAATAAGTTTATTACAGATGTCTGTTTATTATTGTGTAACCTTGCCAAGCACACCGTTTGGTCTCCAAGGTGTGACGTCATAAATCGGCAGAAAAATGTTAAAAGTAATAATAGTACTTTCTTGGCAAGATTGAAATTTAGAATTCTGGTTGACAAATCTAGATTATTAACTGAAAACCTTGAACAATTCTGGTTGACAAATCTAGATTATCAACTGAAAACCTTGAACAATACTGGTTACAATCTGATGATTTCTGTGTATGAAGATGTTACAAATAGTATAAATAGTACTAGGAAATTAATATTTATGATAATTTATATATATGTATATGTATACACCTGTGCAAAAGTTAAGCACCAGCAAAAACAATAGAACGTAGAAACATGATGGTACAACTAGGCTGCCATACTTTTTGTCCCCGCGTTAGCTGATATAATTCCAAGTACGAAATGCACATGCATGCATGACTTCACGCCGCTTGATGTCCGTGCGTGGCGGGAAACAGCACACGTGTTCAGTTATGTAAAAGTCCAGTTTGAGGTGTAGAACATTACATACAGATTTAGGCGACAAGATTAGGAATTTTGTGTTCATGACCGTGGTTTATTTGTACAGAGAGAATTAGCTCTTGATTGTGAACCGCTATGGCAAGACGAAGGTTAAGTGATCGTGTGAAATGGCAAATCATAGGCATGCATACCACTGGTATGTCATGCAGAGAGATTGGCAGACAGCTGACCATACTGTAATCAGTCGTTTGATTGCAAAACATGGGCAAACTAACGAGGTGAAGGACAGGCCTAGATTTGGAAGACCGAAGAAGACTACTGCCCGTGATGATCGAGCCCTAGTACGCCTTGTTAGGAGATCTCCATTCACCAACAGCAGAGTGCTCAGCCAGCAATGGGAAACGCGCAATAGAGTGTCAATGTCTACCGTCAAAAGGAGACTGTATGCTGCTGGCATGAAAGCTAGGAGACCTGTCAGACGTCCTCTCCTCACTGCACACCACAAAGAGGAGCGTCTGAGGTGGTGCAACGAAAGAAGACACTGGAACATGAGATCCTGGAGACGGGTACACTGGTCCGATGAAAGTCGGTTCCTGCTTCATGCCACAGATGGTCGAACTCGTGTATGGAGGTCCAGACGCACGGCGTACGACCAACGTAACATCATGGAAGAAGTTCCATTTGGTGGAGGTTCCGTTATGATATGGGGGTGCATCTCATTTGATTGTAAGCTGGATCTGTTGACTGTACCTGGAACACTAAATGGACAAAGATATCAAGATTCCATACTGGATAGAGTTGTGGTCCCTCATTTTGTAAATCATGCACCTGGAACCCACCCTATATTCATGGATGACAACGCCCGACCACATCGTGCTAGAGCTGTGCATGAATACCTCCGCCAGAATGCCATCGAAACCCTACCATGGCCAGCAAGGAGCCCTGACATGAACCCTGTTGAGCATATCTGGGACATTCTGGGAAACATGGTGAGAAGGAGGGATCCTCCTGTGCAGAACCTACAGGAATTAACAGATGCACTCCATCTTGAATGGCAACGAATACCACAATGGCGTATCAGTCGGTTGGTGACCAGCATGAGACGTCGTGTCCAGGCCGTCATCCAGGCACAAGGTGGATATACCCGGTATTAATAATGACAGTCTCAAACTCGTGCACAGATGTTAAACTTCGTTTTCAGACACCATTAATGACAATCTAGCCACGTGTGTCAACTGTAGGGCAATAGTTGTCAGTTGTGTCAACGTAACCATATTCAGGCCTCGTTTTCAAGTTCAAACAAAAACATACAGTGTTTCCCCACCATCATAATCAGCATTCCTCTAGTTGCATTATGACCTCTTGCACTAAGATGGATGGGTACATAAATGTTTATGCTATTGCTTTCTTCATAGCACATGAATATACCCTCGCATGTGCGTGAAAATAGTGTGGTGCTTAACTTTTGCACAGGTGTATATATACATATATATACGTATATACATACATATATACATACATATATACATACATATATACATACATATATACATACATACATACATACATATATATATATACATATATATATATATACATATATATATATACATACATATATATACATACATATATATATACATACATACATACATACATACATATACATATATATATATATATACATATATATATATACATACATATATATATACATACATATATACACCTGTGCAAAAGTTAAGCACCAGCAAAAACAATAGAACGTAGAAACATGATGGTACAACTAGGCTGCCATACTTTTTGTCCCCGCGTTAGCTGACATAATTCCAAGTACGACATGCACATGCATGCATGACTTCACGCCGCTTGATGTCCGTGCGTGGCGGGAAACAGCACACGTGTTCAGTTATGTAAAAGTCCAGTTTGAGGTGTAGAACATTACATACAGATTTAGGCGACAAGATTAGGAATTTTGTGTTCATGACCGTGGTTTATTTGTACAGGGAGAATTAGCTCTTGATTGTGAACCGCTATGGCAAGACGAAG
>CM067373.1:37966519-38054019 GCA_034401795.1 Chaetoderma sp. LZ-2023a
CGACCTTTAATCATGTGACTGCAGGCAGGCAGGCAGGCAGGCAGGCAGGCAGGCAGGCAGGCAGGCAGGCAGGCAGGCAGGCAGGCTGCTTATAAAATGGGGACAATTTTTCCTTAAAAAAACAGTCCACGAGGTCTTGGACTATATGCTCGCTCGTCGTCCTACCTCCTCCCCACCCCAAGCCGATTCTAATAATTCTGCTACCTCTGTTGGTCGTGGGGAATTTATTTATTTATCTATTTATTACTTAATTGATTGATTAATTAATTATTTAATTAATAATTAAAATTAATGAATTAATTCGCCAAGGGAGGTAATCTCGTATGCCGAGATTCTGATGCTCCAGATACTCTGCTCCAGCCCGTTGTCATGCTATTGATGGTCCGAATGGACGAAATCGAGCGTGCGATGTATATGTCGATTTCCTCCGCCTGTTCGGAAGGCAAGGCTTGATAAACCGTTGTATAACTAGACCTCTGAATAGTGATCCCAATGTCTGAGGAGCCGCAATCACCCCGCCCTGGAGAGATGCCGTTGGTCGAGTGGAGTGTTGACGCTACCTGCCAACTGCTTCTATCTGCTGTGTACTTATATCTGTTGGTGACACTATGGCCGAGGTTGAAATCACGAAGGCGCCGAGGATTCCAAGACACAGTCGAGATTCCACGGACACACGTGATTGGCATTGCTTTGCTTCGATGTAGATGCTGGCGCTCTCCCCGCTCTTCTCTCGCCGTCGCTGGATTAACATTTTAGCATAAGTATGAAAGGATTTTTAGTGACTCGACGACGTGACTTAACCCCATTTAACTCCCAAAATAGCACCACGTGCATTCAACTTATTATTTCTAATAGCAACAGGTCATAATTCTAAGTTAAATTTGGATATTTAGTTTACAAAAACTGGATTTTAAGTTCAATTTTCCCTGTTTCTTGTTTATTTAATCACAGGCCATTATGGTAATTTGTTTCTTCTTAGTTGATAGTATTATCATTCAGTTTCATCATGATATTTTTTATTTTCACAAATTGTCCTGATTTCCGTTTTGAGATTTTATTTTACAGACTGCCCTCCACCCCCATGAGAAATAACGTAATTCCCCCTCCCACCCCCTCCTCAACACAGCATAAAACATAGACACTAGCCAACAACAATTCATTAGGTAACATCAGGCAACACACTCCCAGCAGCAACTTAATCTTTCGACTTTTTTCAGTTTTTACTTATTTAGAGCAACACTTCGGGGAAGCAATGCAACCCTTCGGGGAAGCACTTCTAAGAGCGAGTCATGGCCCAAATACATCTAGGTATGAGCGGCCAATAAATACAAACTCATGCCACAGGTCTTGTGCCCAGCATCTGTGTTGCTACATTCTCTCGCGACAGAAAGTTTGGAGTAGAGTGTGCTCACTTTATTACAAAGTTGGGCACAGTTTTCTAAGGCATCATGCCCGTTGTTGAAAATATTAATCTTAGGCCTGGTACTTTTATTGATAAAAATTTGATGGAGAATACTCCGTGTTACTGTTCAAGGAAGATAGTCAAGTTTAGTCTGTAGGACGGATTTAAAATACCATGTGGATGGCGCTGTAGCTGACAGTGAAGTTGTAAGTGTCTACAAACTGGAAAATCTTTTTAAATGGTTTATATGTGTGAGTAATAGACTGGCGTATAATAGATTGGTGTCGATCAATATGAAGCGTAATGGCAAGAGAACATATACTTTTACATCGGCTAGTGTGTCAGTATTAAAGGTTAGAGTACATTGGCTCCCTAGCCATATTAGCAATGAATTTATCAAACAAGCGTTGGCGCCGTATGGAACTGTTTCGCTGTGGAAAGTGATTTTTGTGCTACGACAGGCTGCGAGCAAGTAATTGCAGGGCTGAGGACGGCCACTATGCAGGTCACTGGAGATCAGAGGCAGAATTCCCCCTACATTCTCAATTTTCCAGAAGGCGACAGCATCATGTTGACATTTACTGGAAGGATGCCCATCTGTTTGCGTTGCAGACAGGTGGGTCATGTACGCCAACAGTGCCCAGGAACAGTTGATTTCAAACCCCCAATGGAGCCTGGGCAGACATTTTGAGGCAAAGACGGATTGATGAGGGCATTGACCCAGAGACCGCTCAGTGGTTAGAGTGGAGGAGGCATCATGAAATAGCGACCAATGTAACAGAAGTCCAGCTTCCATCAACACATCCATGAGGAGTTTCAATCAGTGCAAACGCCCATCAGCACGCCCATCAGCAGGGGCAGTAATACTGCTGAATCTCAGGTTATGGGGGACTCGATTATATTTTCTGATGACCACGATGACAACATGGAGGATCAACTTGAGCTAAGTGATGACAAACGAAATGATGACTCATCCGTTAAAAAGCTTGGTCCTGGTGACCTGCACATTGCGTCGAGTTCAATTACTACCAGTGGTGGGGCAGGAACCCCCATTACATTCCAATTTCATTTGTTGCGGGAAAAACAATTAAAAAGAGAAATGATTGAGGACAGGGTGGACAATATGAGTCCCAAGGTTCAAAGAAGTAGATCTAGCATAAAACGTAATGCTAGGAAATAATATTGGTTCGATGTATTGTTGATTTATTGCTGGTTTTAACTCTTTATGCATATTGCCTGGCTGATTGTGCAGTGGTAGTTATCGGGTTAAAATAGTAGACACCATTACTACTATTACTACTGCTACTACCGCTACTACCACTACAACTACCTTTGTTGCTACTGCTGTTGCTATTTCTACTGCCACTGCTGCTTCTATGCTATGGCCAGCGTTAATACCGATTTTGTTAATACTGCTGCTGACACTGGTTTTGCAGCTGCCGATGTTGCTGCTACTGATAGTGTTGTGGTTGCTGCCACTTCCTCTGCTACTGTTCTTTTTCTACTGTTATTATTATTATTTTCACTACTACTACTACTACTACTACTACTACTACTACTACTACTACTACTACTGTTGGTGCAATGGCGGATATCTCCGCTGCTGTTACTACTAGCACTGCTGCTGCAATGGCGGATATCTCCGCTGCTGCTGCTGCTGCTACTACAGTAGTATTGATGTACAAATCTCAAGCAACTCATATCGGCTTATATGTATTTATGCGCCTAATTGTGTCTCTGATAAAAGTGAGTTCTTCAGGTCAATTCAAAGCCTGTTTGTTACAAGCCGCAGGTGATGACACAGCTATTGAGAGTTGGCGGAAATCCCACTGCTGGTATAATAGGCCAAAACGCTATTACTGATATATGTAATAGTTATAATTTAATAGATGCTTTTCGATCTGTCCATCCAAATGAACTTTCTGTCGTGTGGTACAAACATTTGCTGCAGATTAGATCGTGTCTATGTCTCCCGTGATCTTCAACCCTTTGTTGTCCGATGTCATACCTCTCCCTGTTCAATAAGTGATCACAGCTTTGTGATTGCTGAATTGGGCGATGTCTGATGTATTAACGTTGGGTCTGGCCTATGGAAATTTAACACCTCTATTAAATGACAAAACCTTCATTCAAGAATTTACTGACTTTTGGGACCACCTCGAAAAAGGCACCATCAGCCCAGCATGGTGGGAACTTGCAAAAGAGGACATTAAGGACTTCATTATTAATTACAGTAAAAATAAATGTCGGGAAAAGCGACAATTATTCCAAGAATTGACTGAAACATATAAGCAACTTGTGGATGCTGAAAATATGCAGCCTGGTAATTATATAGAGCAGATCACCGCCCTTAAGCAAAGGCTGTATGACTTTCACCATGACCACGCTCAGGGCGCTTTAATTAGGTCAACGGCCAAAACACTGGACAATAATGAAAGGCCAAGTGCCTACTTTTTAAAACGTGAGTTCTCTAATGCTTCTAGCACGGTGATCAGGGAACTCATAGACAATGACGACACACAAATTACAAGGTCATGTGACATTAAAATATTGTAGCGACTTTTACAACTTTTTGTTGACAGATGAAGGTTATGATGAAAAATTAAGTGACTTTGGAGGAATGTTATTTTGCACTAAAGCGCATACATAATGGCCGATCTCCTGGGTCAGACGGTCTTCCTAAAAATTTTTAGCAATTAATTGGTCCTGTTTTGGTGAAAAGTTATAATCTATGCTATGATAGAGGAGAGTTAATTTTCTCGCATAAATCAGGTGTCATTACCTTATTGCACAAAAAAGGCAGATCGCCCTATTTCTTTGTTAAATGTGGATTGTCCAGTGTTGTGTGATCGTCTTTTCTGTATCATGCCCAAAATCATTCATGAAAATCAGACGTGCTCTATTCATGGGAGGTCTATACTTGATAACCTACATCTGCTAAGGAATATTGTCGATTATTGTAAGCAGAAGGACCTCTCAATGGGCTTTCTTTGCCTAGATATGGAGAAAGCCTTTGATAGAGTTAACCATCGTTTTCTCTTTAATACTTTAAAATCGTTTGGGTTCATGGATGATTACATTAAATGGGTCAAACCTTTATATAACAATATTTTCAGTACTCTCCTTGTAAATGGTCATCTATCTGATCCATTTAATGTTACTAGATCGGTAAGGCAAGGATGTAGCTTATCTCCGCTACTTTTTGTTATTGTTATCAAATGTTACTAGATCGGTAAGGCAAGGATGTAGCTTATCTCCGCTACTTTTTGTTATTGTTATCAAAGTGTTTGCCATACAAATTAGAAAATCTAAAGAGGTCACTGGTTTAAATGGTCCCAAGTTCTCCTGAAAATATTAAGTTGTCCATGTACGCAGACGACAGTACCTGTTGTTGCTCAAACATGCGGGATGTGGACAATGTTCTAAAAATTGCTGGAATTTATAAGGCAAGCGGAGGTAAATTAAATATCACAAAAACTTCATGTCTCACTTTTGGCAAATGGAAAACATCATCAGACCATGCTTTTGGCATTTCATGGCCTGATGGCCCTATCTCTTTGTTAAATGTGGATTACAAAATTCTGTCCAAAGTGTTGTGTGATCGTCTTTTCTGTATCATGGCCAAAATTATTCATGAAAATCAGACGCTCTATTCATGGGAGGTCTATACTTGATAACCTACATCTGCTAAGGAATATTGTCGATTATTGTAAGCAGAAGGACCTCTCAATGGGCTTTCTTTGCCTAGATATGGAGAAATCCTTTGATAGAGTTAACTATCATTTTCTTTTTATTACTTTAAACTCGTTTGGTTTCATGGATGGTTACATTTATTGGGTCAAACTTTTATATAGCAATATTTTCAGTACTGTCCTTGTAAATGGTCATCTATCTGATCCATTTAATGTTACTAGATCGGTAAGGCAAGGGTGTAGCTGTTGTCCATGTACGCAGACGATAGTACCTATTTTGGCTCAAATATGCGGGATGAGGACAATGTTCTAAAAATTGTTGGAATTTATTGCAAGGCAAGCGGATGTAAATTAAATATCACAAAACTTCATGTCTCACTTTTGGCAAATGGAAAACATCATCAGACCATGCTTTTGGCATTTCATGTCCTGGCGGTCCTTTGAAAATTCTCGGTGTTCAATTTGGCCCTAATATTTTGCATGATGACATGTGGTCTGAAATTTACAATACATTCAAAAATAGTCTGAATTATCGGAAATCTCGTGATGTCTCATTATTTGGAAAAAGTATAATCATCAAAACTATGCCATGTAGCAAACTTTATTATACAGGCTCAGCCTTTGTCTTGCCGAAACACTATGAAAAGCTTTTTAATAGGACAATGTTCCTCTGTTATGGAACACTACCCATACAGAATTTCTAAAACGGGAAACAGTCTGTAATTCGATTGAAAATGGTGTCCTCGGAGTGGTAAATATACAAGTCAAATTGACTTCTTTTTACTTATGAATATTTATAAATTATTATATGGATCTACAGTGGCTTGGACGTATTTTGCTAAATATTGGCTCGGATTCACCTTAAGAAGTCTTAGGCCCGATTTCGCATCCAATTTGGTACCAGATGGGTACATATTCCCTATCAAAAGTGCCAAATCGCATTTAAATTCATTCAAACCAATTATCCTGATCATGATTGGTTTGCAAAATTGTCTTCAAAAATGTTTTATAAAATGATGTCAAAAAATGTAGGGAAAATCGATTTACAAACCTATTTCGCAAATGTCAATTTTAAAATTTCTTATAAAAATAATGTAAACAACTGTTTGGACCCATGTTTAAAGACTTTGGCCTACAAATTAACTCATGATATAGTTCCCGCCAAAGTCACGGTCTATAAACGATGGCCAACCTCTCGGCTATAAGATTTAAATTGTGTTTTTTGTTCAAGACGGGAAACTGTTAATCATTTATTAATTTACTGCCCTGAAATATCGGCCCTTTTTCAGTGTTCTTTCTAATAACATGGTTTTATCAACTGAATGATCAGATTTAACAATATACCACCAAGTAGTAATACACATAATACTGATGTTATACTATACATTATCAATTTGGCAAAACATGTAATCTGGACCACAAGATGCGATGTATTTATGAAACACAAGACCTTGACTGGGAATGATGTGTTGTAGCTTTCTAGGTCGTTGATATTCAGGATTCTTGTGGACAAATTTAGATTAGAAAGACATTTTTGAAAAATATTGGCTTAATTCGAATATTTTCTGTGAAAAAGATCCATCTGATCAATCCAAAATTATATTCAAGTTCTGAAGTTGCCATCATGTATAATAACATCTAATGGCTGTATTTATTGCTACTGCCTAAGGCTGAAGATTAAGTTAGATTTCATTTAATGTAAAAATGTTGTATAGGTTTATTATTATATTTTATTAATCATGTTCTTCCCATGGTTTTTCAGATGCGGTGATATCACAACATCGATTAGGGTATATAGTAAAAATTATGCATGCTATAGTTTATTTCTTTAAAAAAAAAAAATGTATATATATATATATATATATATATATATATATATATATATATATTACTCCAAATTGTAACCCGGCATGATACACGGCGCAAAATCGTGTGGAAAAAACCCAAATATACACAGGATAAAAAAATTTAATTAAAGCTAACATGACATTTCTATTGGAAAAAAAATATGAAGTGTCATGTAATAAAAATAATAATTATTTTAGCTCATTATCAAGAGGGCAGCGCCCCTGTTAACCTGTTTGGAGTTTTCAGTGAGAATGATATCTGCAGATCGTGTTCCAGACCTCCTCAAATGCTCGTGATCCTTGGTAGATGGCCCTTCGTTCCCATAAAAAACAACACAACACATCCCAAACTTATTTCTAAGATGTTTCATACTGTTCTACCACTTCTCGATATGTGACATTCTTTTGCCATCTAATACGATGCAGAAGCCATCCGCCATCTATAACTGGCATACTGTCTTTGGTAATAGCATTAGTACCTTGTCCGTCACAAGTTCCGAAACAGCCAATCTTGCCTTACGTCTTACATGTTGGTCAAAGTTTGCTCGACCTCCTTTCACAGCCGACATTGCTATCGTACCCATACCATGAAACTGATTCATTATGGCCATCTATCGTCCTGACATCATGGTATGCATTATTAGATGCCCATTGCGTGATTTCTGCATCTGCATTTGGTATAACGTACCAAGATTATCCGCTTGTAAAATCGATTGCTTAAACAAAGTGACCTCATCATATGAGACCGAAAAACCTAATCTAAATAGCTCATCTAATAGCCACTTTGATCAATATAGATGATCCATCTCCACGGGCATCCCAAACAAAATAGGTGACATTATTGAAGATGGTCTTACAGCTTACAGGTCAATGGTCGCGGCTTTTCCTGCCCAGTCAAATGGCTCAACACTTGAACGTAATCTTTTGGATGTTGATCCAACCGCCCCCCCCCCCCCCATTATCACCATCGGTTCTAGTTCTTCGCAGGTCCGTATATTCAGCCATACACCTTATTTTATGTACATAAACATTTCCAATTGGGGAGGTTATGTAATTCATCATCACCTTGAAGACAAATTATGCACAAAAGAGGATGAAGTCCTTTTTTGTACACTTTTTGCTTATCTCCATCCAAAGGGTTGCGACAGATAACGCAATTTCCCTCAGATAAAGTATGCGGAAATGGGAGGGTTACATTTTCATTTGGCTCATTCATTTTTGTGTTTCTTAATAGCCTCTGAATAATTTCAGTAATAGTATGTGCTAAATGCACGTATTTCTGTTTAAAAAACTGTATTAAATAATTCTGTGTCGAGACATACAATGTAAAAGCAAAAGTAGTTTTACAATGTACTTTCTCGAATGTTTTCTAATATTACCCCGGTCCATTTAATAAATCACCATATTCGGACGTCAGGATTGAACCAATATTAATTATTGACATGGCATACTCGGATAAATTTTATTTGCAAATTGCGTTGATATGGAGAAATTAGACATATTGTAATTGGAGGGACTGGCATTGGGAACTATATGTTGATTTAGTGCATGTGTGTATGGTTATACCAGAATTTGCCACACTGTCTTCAAAATAACTCAACTGTTGTGTAATGCTGAGCTATAACATTATGGCCCGAATTTTCGAAAGGTGTTTATCTCTTAATCGTGTGTAATTTTGCTAATCGTCCGATGATTATCGGATTAAATTTAATCGGAATTTTCGAAGCATGTTTAGACACATGTTTATAAGTAACAAAAGAATAAATAATCGTCTGTTGGGGGTTGTTTATCTCAATATAGTCAATCGTTTCGAGCACAGTCAAACATTCAAACGATTGTAATGGACGCGCTACACGTGTTAGAGCTTGCCCAAGATGATTTGGAAGAGCACCGAGAGGGTCTTGGAAGAAGGCACTTGAGAGTATTTCGGGACAGAACGAAACCCCTTGAGGAATATAATGATGTTGAGTTTGTACGGCCTTTTCGACTTTCATAAGCAAGTTTTCGTGATCTTTTAGACCTTATCATGGACAATCTCATGCGCCCAACAAGACGAAACCGACCAGTTCTTCCGATAGAACAACTGTGCAATGCCCTTCGGTTTTACGCTTGTGGCTCTTTCCAGGTCGTCATAGGTGATATGTGCGGTGTGTCGCAGGGAGCATGCTGTACCATTCTACATAGCGTTACAACCGCAATTTGTGAGAGAAAAGACCAGTTTATAAATTTTCCACAGACACATGCTGACAGAATGGCGGTAATGCAAGCGTTTTTCAACATCGCCGGATTTCCTGGTGTTATTGTGAGTCCTGGAGGCGATAACGCTCAACGTTTTATGAACAGAAAAGTGTTTTATAGTATAAACTGTCAATTCGTTTGTGACCATCGTATGCTGTTCACCAATGTAGTGAGCCGTTGGTATGGGTCAGCCCACGACTCTAGAATCTTTGAAGAGTCAAATATTCGTGGACGGTTTCGGAGGGGAGAAGTTCGTGGAATTCTGTTGGGAGACCCAGCAATGGCCAGCATATAAGTGTACTTCTTATATGTTGACGCCCATTCAACAGCCTACGACAGACGCTGAAACCCGCTACACTCGTTCACAGAGGAGAACAAGAGGGGTCATTGAACGGGCTTTCGGTATTTGGAAGAGGCGGTTCCCATGTGTTGGTAGCGGCAATCGTCTCCGTTGTTCAGTAACTATAACTACATATATTCTAGCTATATGATTTACATGTCCATCTTGAATGAGCATAGTTATACACAGGTCAATGTTTTAGGAGGTCATATTCTCATGTCACGATATTCATTGAATACAAATACAATACAAATTTATTACAAAATAGTTATCTATTTCCAGATTTACCGGATTCTTTCAAATAAATTCAAATTTGTATTCAAAGTTTCATTTTATATTCATATACAGTGAAACCTGTTTATAGCGACCACTTCTTGAACCACTAAACGATGTTTCTAGAGAAATGTGTTCGATGAATATAGATCATTCATAAGATTATTTGCTTTTGAGACGACAAGATGATGGCTTTTTACGACCACCCACCTTAAAGAACCACCATCATACAACCCATATTTTAAAAATAAAATTTCGGCTATATCAGATTGCTAGTCTTAGAGATAGTTATTGAATTCTATCTGGCCACGATCGAATTCTGGAAATTCTCTTATGCTATAGAATTATTTATTGAGTTGCAGCAAAATCGAAATCTTGGTCAACCCACCCACCGCAACCACCCCTCCCATGCAGACCACAGTGCACCAAACTGTCAAATTCTTGGCCTTTATGAGATGCTACCAATGTTGCTCAAGTTGAGGTTAATGCATATATGCTTCTATTTCTCTTATAGCTGGACTGCAACATGGCCATCATTGTGGCAACAGCCTGCCTACACAATCTGGCTAAGCGGCGGAACGATCCTCTCCCAGATGACGAAGTGGCTGGCCATGTATGAGGTTCTCCCTCAGCAGGATAATAGAATAGAGGTCGACATGTGAGGAAACCTATTTAGAGAACGGTTCATACAGCAACATTTTGAGTGAGTAATTAGTTACAAAAATTCAGTATATCTCCTAATTTGTTTGATGGAATGCAACTAAATTTATCCTCTTAATTGCCTCTGTGATATCTATCATAAGCGATAATGTGCAGTTTTAGCGACAAAGAATCTAGTGACATTAACCTGAAATACATTGAAGTGTGTTGGGATGGTTGGTGTTGGGATATGTAGGTCATGAAAACATAGGGATATTTTGTACATTTCGGTTTCCTTTATTTCACAATATTGTAGGCCTACTATAGGTCAAGGCACAGTCCTTTACGTTTCTTATTGTAATATGCAGTCTTGCTGCGCGCCGCCACTTGCTGTAGTGATATCAATTTCATCTTTGCCTCATGTTCCTCTTTCAGGTAGCGCAATGCTTCATCAGCTTTCTTCAACACCGGTGATGAGGTTTTCCTGGTGTTGCTAAAAGAAAGAAGAAAGGCGCTATATGTGATATCGTGCAACCCAGAATTTCATGGTTCAGTCTATATATAGTTGTTCCTGGAACCAAGTCAAGCCAGGCAGATTGTCAATATCTCATTGTATGAGAGTTATGCTTACCCAGAAGACGTGTTATTCTGCGACAAAGTGAAAATTGAATCATCGGTGGCGTCATTCACGGCGGGCGCGTCATTCACGGCGGGCGCGTCATTCACGGCGGACGTTTCAGCGGCGTCATTCTCGGCTTCAACTGTTACCGTGTCAGAACTGCAAGATGGATATTCGAAAGCATAATATTTGTCATTCTTCTTCTTCTTCTTCTTTTCGTTCGCTGATCATACCGCCAGTCCTGTAAGTGACTATCGACATGATCATAAGCGTTAAGTGCGTGGATCCATGGTTTATTAGAGTGCGCCGTGCGGCCTGGAACCTCCGTCTTCAGCACTCGAGGTTTCTGTCAGGGTTACCTCACCCTTACCTCCTTTAGTCACCTCTTACGACATGCAGAGGATACGGAAGGTGTATTCTAAGCCCCACCTACAGGGCGAATATTTGTCATTCGAAAGCATAAGATTTGTCATTCTAAAGCATAATATTTGTCATTCGAAAGCATGTATGTTATTCTTTAAAACATTCAGGTGAGCTCAACTAAAATTCGTATTGTTAATATATTTTGTGAAATTGCAGCAATACAATGCTACTCTCTGCTAATCACTTCTCTTTGTTAGTTAAAAAAACAGCCACATCCATGTAAATGCCAACTTTACTGACTATGCCAATTCCATTGCTACAGTAATCCAGATCATCCATATACATGGCACCTGTCTTTCAAGCCTAGTCTTGTCTGATAGTCCAACGGTGGCCTTTGTATACAGGAGTGACGGTATATATGTATATGTACCACCCAATATCCATGTTGTGTCGTTGACCAAAGGCGCAGCAGCGTTGAACAAAGGCGCATGCGCCAATATCAAATTGGATATTGGCGTTGCGTCTATGACGCGCTGATATCCAATTGGATATTGACGCTGCGCCTTGGTCAATGGCACAAACCTGGATATTTGCGTGTTACATATATGCATGGCATTACATTATTTGCATCGACACGAGATCGTCCCCACATCTAGCGATTTCCGATCAGCATCGGATCACTCAAAGGCTTTAGTCCAGTCAATCTAGGCCAAAAATATTTTAACCTGGAACAAATTGCAACAGAATTGTTTTACCTCGCCCAGTGTATAGGGGGGCCATCATGTACAACATATCAAAAGTCCTCGAAAATTCCAATAGGGGAAAGGGTAAAATTTGCATAATTATTACCAGATTTGGGCCATTTCACCTGAAAAATCCATTTTTCTTTATTTCTTTAAAACCGGTATGTAATATATGTGTGACTGGGTATTTTTGGACTTTTTTAGTAATAAATGAATACGATTGACATATTCTCCACAAATTAAATGTATTGTGTTATGCCACTTGCATGAATTTACCTAATACCATCATTGATATTGATACAATACATATTATATTTTATTATGTCACGGTATTGTGTGTTTCTAAGCTAAGCTAAGATGAAATAGTATGGCATAGGTACCTGGTTTCTACTAATTTCATCTTGCATCAATTATCCAAGTCATCTTCCTCAATGAGCGTTATTGAATTCGAGCAACTGAGACCCTTACAGTCTTCGCAAGCGGATGTGCAGCTGAGCCCATGTTTTCTACAGGTGCATCTCTTTGATTCACAGCCAGTTTTGCAGCTGCATCTAAATGAATACAGTAAATCGTCAGGTGCTGCCAGCATGTCAGTCTTAACAGGCAGCATTTGGTGGTTGAGAACTTTCCAGCCCCATTCTGTTGGATCCATATCTCCAGCATCTCCTCTCCACACTTGAATTTGGTAGTACACACGAAGACTGTGAAACTTTGCGGATGCGGGTGTTGGTGGTAAATCTCGTGCTTCAACATACTTGGAACTTTTTGCAACCTTCTCCCTGAATCGCTTGTACCGCAAAGCAACTAGACTATCCATTGAAGTGCCATTGTATAGAATAAGCATTGCCTTCTCACCTGCTTTTATCACGTCATCTTTATTCGCATTACTCATTGTAAACACTTCAGCAATTTGAGAGAGTTCTTTGCAGCACTGGATTTTGTTAAAGGATGCAGATTTTCCAATTCCATAAAGCCTAGATGTTGAGTCACAGCCAAGGATAGCATGGATAAATAACAGCTGTGAGCACAAACAGAACCCGAGTTTTTCCTTTGCCATTTTGATATTCCACAGTCGGGGTTTCTTTGCATTTTGCTTTGGCTCTGGTCTGAAAAATAGCTGACAGCCATTCATATCAGTATGGTATAGAAGCAACACCAGTAGGTCGGTATCGTTTCCAACAAGAGCAGTATTTGTTGACTTTGAAGCCAAGATAGCCGTTTGCGTAATTAAGACATCAGCATCACCGCTTGCCTTTATCGTTAAGCATCCAGCCTGTTCGAGAGATGAACTTAAGATTGATATGAACCGATGTTTGTTCTGCTTGTTACTAAGAAAATCAGGCTTACTCAGAGTTACAACAGTTGCGCCTGATCCACGAGTTCGCCTCTTTTGTGTTACATCTTTTATGTCTGGGCCTTGGTCATAACCATCAAAAACTACTGTAGCCTTTCCATATTTGCATATGCAATATTTTACATATCTTTGACAAACATTTGCAAATGTCTCTCCACGCTGCCATGGAACACGGTGTAATAGAACTCCTCCATCAAGCACCTAGTGGACAGAATCTGGAAGGACTGCATCTTCATTTTAAGTGCCGGCTTATTTGCTTCCCATGGAAGAGATGAATTATCAAAGAGTGTGGGCGGATGAGTGCAACAACTCATACGATTCCCTTTTGATCCATTTGTAGCAATTAAACTGAGTCTTTGAAATAGGAGTAGTGGATCAATTTGTACACATTCATCATCAATCTTGAGAGATGTTTTGGATGCTAAGGTAATAGCTTGTCTCTTTCTCTGGAACGAAATGCTTGATACACATTGGCCACACACCGAATTAATAATTGATTCTCCAATATCTTTAGCATCGTCAACATTGACTGATTCATGTGCAGACAATCCACTAACAAGTCCTCTAAGAGAAGGGTCTGGTCCAAATGGATTCAGTTCACTAAGGATTTTGAGAATTTTGTAAGTATCATCCATATCACGCTTTATTCGAGATTGTGTGGAATCTTTGTGTTGTTCACTTGAATCACAGTTTACCCCAGAGAGCTCTTGCATTGCATTACACACATCTGCACATGCGAGCATAGACAACAACCAAACAAGACGCTGAAGTTCTGTCATTCCACGACCTCGTGTTAGACCACCACTTGACTTTACACTTCTCATAAGGACCTGCTCAATAACTAGATCAGTAGATAACCCTGCCCAATATCTATCACTTCGATGAATGACATGATGACCATTGAGGAAGCTGGTGTGTATATCTGGATGACTTTCAGGTATTTCTAACATTTTTTGTAAATATACATATGCAGACTTGGCGTACAGATTATGCCCAGCGGCTGCAAAATATGGAAGCATCTCACGAACGGTCTGAAGGTGCATGTTCCAATCACCAGTTCGTTCTGCCTTAATGAATTTGCGCAGAATGTCAACCAACTCCATATACAAAAGCCAGAGTCGTGCAGTCCTCTTATCTTTCATGACCACCTTCTCTGTATCTAGTTTGTCCTTGGCATCTTGTAATGCATTTTCCGAGGACAATCTTGTAGCTACATACGGATTTTTGATAATGTCATCATAGAGCTCTTCAACTTTAACCAGACTTTTATTTAGGGAACTTTCAATCGTTTCATGTCCTGCAACATTATCATCATTGTCAAACAATTCTTTTGAATGCATTGCAGCGGAATATTCTACTGTGTCAACTTCAGCATCTGCAATTGTAGGTAGTGGTAGGTTGTATGCATTTGCAATCAAGATTGTACTGAGAGAAGCAAAAACCATGAGGTGTCCTCGAACTGCTCGAGAAATTGCCTTTCCACTAAGAATGTGTTTGACAGCATTCTCAGCGTAGACTACCTCTAGAATAGGCGCAAGACCGCTTCCTGCCATTAAGTGACCAATGCAGCCAAGGAAGCTCATCTCCATATGAAGACCTCCGAGTCTTAGAATAATTTGCTTTAATGGACTCCAGCTCGGCTCAATCTCTATGATAGTCATAGCTTTCCAAAATAAGGGCTGATCAAATGTAATCACGGGTGCAACATGGTATCGGTTTGCCTGTTCACAAACATACGTCAAAGTGGAAAAGATGCAGGTCATGTTACTTGGCTCTAGATCTATCATCGGAAGGAAAATAACAGACGATTTACCTGGATAAACTCCTTGGTGAACAGTTTGCATCATGCCAGACCATGACTGTCTCCTTGAACGCAGAAACAAAGAGAAGTCCCAGAGGATGTCAATGTCAGCTGTTGGGTCTGTTTGTTCCATCGCAGTTAACTCCTTAAAGGTCAATGGAAAGTTCCTGGTATGCTGAGACTCAAAGTTCCTGATACAGATCTTGCCAACTTGCTTGATATCTTCAGATGTTACATTTATCCTTGGAATAAGTTTGCACGAAAGGTTTCCTGGTGTAATAGATGCAATGAAATTATTCCCATTCCATGAAATGTGTTATGCCCATCTATTGTGCAAATATTGTGATCCACATTGTCGGCAACAAACTGAATGAACTCGCCTGATAATGGCTGTGGTAGATCTCCACCATGAAGTGATGCACTGCGCTCAAACCTCTGTATCTCCGCGTATGAACATCCAAATCCGTGCTTGTACAAGGTGTCAACAATAAATCTAGATCCAAATTTATGGTGCATCTCACATGACAGCCCGAACTGCAAAGGTGCCAAAATAACTCTAGGACGAGTTCCTTGCATAATAGCCTGTCCAACTGATGCCTGTTTCATTTCCAGTAAACAAAATCCGCAATAATTCCTGCAGTGTCTCTGGTAAATAATTCAATGCCTTTACTGGGTCGCTCATTTGCTCCCTTGATGGATAGCTTTCAGATGATGTGCATGAATCAATTAACTTAATATCGTGTCTAAGCAGTTTGGCAGCTGTCTGGATGATTAGCATGCTCTCTGATTTGGAATCCTTTCTCTTCTGTTCCTTATAGAAGTCAGTCAAAATAGTAGATGCTTTAGAACGAAAGGTAACAACGTTTGGCTTACCATTCACAGTGCTAATAAATATTTCATCGCCATAATTATCTTTTATTTTATCCTGCATGTATTTTGTACTGTATGCTTTATTCTCTTTATCATCGAGATACTCTTGCATTTTATTAACGAGGTCGTGCAGGGTCAGCTGCTCATCATCAATCATTATTTTCAAGAAATGCCATTGTCGCACTAAATGCTCTTACTATGTCCAAGTCTTCTGGCCTTCCATGTTTTTGGGATGAGCAAGATGAGTGCAGCTGAGGGATATTTTTCATGGTTCGAAAATTTACGCTGCAGCTTTGATGATATACTGCATTGACAACGCATAAATCCGGCATGAAGGCAAGCCGCCCAGCTACAAGTTTGCCCCATTCGTCTTTTCTCTGCTCACAGGCCTCGGCGATACTACATTGAAAGTCATGAGTACTTACTGGATAAATATCATAGCCACGTTTCTTTCCATCTTGAATTTTTGCAGGGTATCCGCATAGCAAACAATGTTCACTAAAATTGAATGTTGGACTTTCTGAACGGAGTGTTCGCATGGGTGGCGGATATTGTTCAATTTTCTCTGCGTCACGGGCAATCCGCTTGGGATCAATGAACTCCCGTCGACATTTTACATGAACCCTCTGTCCTACTTCAGCTATGACATCGCTTTCACGGGCCCTGCTACCATTGTTAAT
This sequence comes from Chaetoderma sp. LZ-2023a, assembly GCA_034401795.1. Taxonomy (NCBI): domain Eukaryota; kingdom Metazoa; phylum Mollusca; class Caudofoveata; order Chaetodermatida; family Chaetodermatidae; genus Chaetoderma; species Chaetoderma sp. LZ-2023a. The sequence continues at coordinate 37,983,381 of CM067373.1, forward strand.
ACCGTCACAGCCTTTAACTCGAAGCTTAACAGTTTGTGAGCCATTTTCTAGGCTCTGGTTACAAATAACACATGTATCTAAATCCATGTCCATATTCTGATTGAATTGTATAGAAATTTATTCAAATTGTGAGATAAAAGTGAAAATTAAAATGCAATTTATTTTAGATAAAATTTTAAAAGCGAAAAACAAAATTAAACTTACTTTAAATATAATTTTTTTAAATTACCCCGGCCCTGTGCATACAACCATATTTAATCTGTGGTTTGGAGAATTTGTACAAGTGGTTCAAGGCAATATTGCCAATTGCTTACTGTCTTCCGTGACCATGAAATTCAGAGCTTAGACAACATTTCTACTTCGTTTATTTGCGGAATGAAGCAGGTAAGGGAAGTTTCATTATTCGGATAATGGCGGTAGCTAAATATGCGAATTTACCCACTTTCCCATCGAGGGATTTTGGAGGACTTTTGATATGTGACACCTGGCAGTCCCATGAATGCCGCAGAAAAGAAATAAATTCTGTTGCAATTTGTTCTAGGTTAATTTGTAGTTTTACTGGACTACTTCCACTGGCCCAGATTCACAAGCCCAATGGCATATTTGGTCTAGTGGCGTTTGTGGTTTCGATGATAGGCGAAAATCGTCAGATGTGGTCTCGATCCCATGTTTATTATTTAGCTAGCACTGGATGAGAGGTAGCCTACCTGTTTGAAACGTCTGTAGCACTTGTCGATGGCATTGTAGAGACACTTGGTCGAGGAACATCAATATCATCTGGCACGACACTCGCGGCAATTGCCTCCCATGCTGTTTGTTTCTTTAAGTTCGATTGTGTGTCGCATTTTTTACCCTCTATTACACTTTTCCGATTTTTTATGATATCACTACAGCTAAAGTACTACGTGTATGTGAGCCTAAATGATTTACCATGTGCTGTCCACGACGAGAAATAGACCAGTCGAACAGCTACCGAAATAATGCGTGCAATATCCACATCTCCCACACCCACTCACACCAACCGACGCACACATGTACATGCACATACGCACACGCACGCGCATAAAACCATACACATGCACATGACACCTCCATATCTACCCATACACGCGCATGCACGCACGCGCGTAGGCCTGCCTACGCACGCACGAACGAACGCACGCACGTACACACGCACACTGCCATTACTGCATGTACGTCTGTCTGTTAAGCTATCTAAATTATTTGCCCGCGCTGTCCAGCGAGGAATGGATGGGCCAAATAGCAGACGACACAAGTAGCGCATTGCCGAAATAAAGCGTGCAATACCGAGACAAAAGATTCACGGTCGGCGCTCTCGAGTTACACGGTGTCAGCTAATAAGCGGATTTTCTCCGTAGGAAAATTTGGTTTAATACAGGTATTTTTCTAAACCTGGTTAAAACCCTATTTAAGGGTTACCCCCGTGCAAGATAATCGCACGATGATCACCTTTCGAAAATTCGGGCCTATATCTTTAAGAACTGTGCCAATTTTCAGCTCTGTAATTATAAAAGAAGTGGCGAAAAACTGATTTTACGTTCATCTATCATATAATTACAGTTTGTAAGAATACAAAAGTAGATCAAATTCAGTGCTGTCAGAAAATTTTCCCAAAAGGTATCACATGCGACTTTTTTTCTGTAATACTAGGGATATGTGGGAATATAATTCCGCAAGTTTTGATAACATTATAATTTTTTCCCCAGGTCGACCAAAAACTGGCTTAACCATCTTATGTCACTAGAACCGATTTGCGTTGTGCTCTTTCTGGAATTGTGGAGGATAGAGGTAGTCTGTCTATACAATTGAACGTGTAGATGAATGGTTTATTGTGCTTAGTAATGACGTTGTATATAATCGTGTGCTTGATATGGACCCGAATCAACAAGGTAATAGGACATATTACTTTCCAAGAGCAAACTGCCAGCAAATTCGTGTCAGAATACATTGACTTGGATCACACATACCAAATGAATTCGCTCGTGATGAAATGTCTAAATATGGCAGTGATTGATGTAGAAACTGACAGATCAGTCACAGAGGGATGGGAGCGTCTGCCATCGGTCTCAGAACAGTTGTGCTTCAGGTTACGGAGCAGCAACGGAAACCGGTTCCATACATCATTAATTTCCCAAATGGATATTCGATGATGCTGACCTTCACTGGGAGGAACCCCATCTGCCTAGTGTTGGAAAGTCGGACATTTCCGTAATCAATGTTATGCTGGGAGACCGTGGAAGCCTTCCCCGAATGGTTCATGGGCTGATCGTGCCAGGCAACAACAACTTAACAGTGGACTTGATCCTGAGGTCGCCAGTGCTCTTCCACCAAGACCCAATGCAGTTGTAGAAGTTCCTGCTACAGATAATCTGTTTGACGTTAATGCTGAACCGCAAATCACCACTGAGCCGAATTCACTGAGCAGCAGGGTGTCTTACCTGCTGTTTCTTTGCTAAGTGACAAACCTGAGGTAGGTCCTCAGTGGAGTCCACATATCGACTTTGATGATTCAATGGAGCTAATGATTGATGATGGTCTGCGAGCTGAACGTAGCACTCCTGCAAATACTAGTGTGGTGGATGAGTACAGGCTGGCAACTGGGCGTGGCTCCACTGCAGACGCCAGTGGGGATGATAATTTCTCATTGTTAGGGCCTGTGAAGAAAGATAAACCATATGTAAAGATTCAGAGACAGGGTGGCCCTAAGTGATTTTTTTAATCACCTATCAATGGAAAATATCAGTCCGGAATGGTGGGAGTTAGCAAAAGAAGACATTAAGGACTTTAATGTTACATTTTGTAAAAACAAAGATAAGGATAAGCACCGTTTATTTCAAGAATTAACTGGACAATTTAAAGACTTGATGGATTCTGAAATTAGACAGCCTCGTAGTGTTTTGGAGCAGCTCACCGCCCTTAAACAAAGTTTGTATAGTGTTCATGGAGACCAAGCACAGGGCGCCATAATTAGGTCAAAAGCCAACGATTTGGAAAATAATGAAAAGCCAAATGCCTATTTCTTTAAACGGGAGTTTTCTAATGCGTCCATCAGAAACTTATAAATGATGACAACCAGTTAATTACAAGGTCATGTGATATTTTTAATTACCGTACGCAATTTTATAAACATTCATTGACGAATGAAGGTTTTGATAAAAATTTGGCTAATGATATTTTAAGGGATGTACCTAAAATGTCCGATGACGACGCATTTGCATGTGAGGGGTATGTGACCTTGAAGGAGTGCTATTTTGCTTTAGGACGCAAGAAGAATTCTCGTTCTCCTGGGTCTGATGGTCTTCCTGAAGAATTTTATCTTAAACTTTGGTCACTTTTAGGGCCAATATTGGTTAAAGTGTACAATATGTGCTATGATCGAGGCGACCTTATTTTTTTTCAAAAATTAGGTGTAATTACCTTATTACATAAAGAAGGCAGAGACCCTAAGTATGTTAACAATCTTCGTCCTATTTCATTGTTAAATATGGATTATAAAATCCTGTCTAAAGTCGTATGTGATCGTCTATTTTATGTGATGCCCAAAATTATCCATGAAGATCAAACATGTGCTGTCCATAGGAGGTCAATTCTTAATAGTTTGCATCTACTAAGAAATTTTGTAGATTATTCAAAACAAAAAGATCTCTCCTTTAGTTTTCTCTGGTTGGACATGGAAAAAGCATTTGACAGAGTTAATCATGAATTTTTGTTTGATACTTTAAAAGCCGTTGGGTTCATGGATGGTTATATAAATTGGGTAAAACTTCTTTATTAAAACATTTTTAGTACGCTTCTTATTAATGGTCACTTATCTGATCCTTTCGCAGATACTAGATCGGTAAGGCAAGGGTGTAGCTTATCCCCACTTTTATATGTCATTGTAATCGAAGTATTTGCCATTCAAATTCGTAAATCCAAAACAATAGTTGGATTCAAAGTTCATGGATTATCGGAAAATGTTAGAGTTTCGATGTACGCAGATGATAGTAGTTGTTCGTGCTCATCAATGCGGGATGTTGAAAATGTTGTGACAGGTATTGTAGAGCCAGTGGGTGTTTCCTGGCCAGATGGGGCAATACAAATGTTAGGCATTCCTTTTGGTCCTAATATTGCGGAGGATGACATGTGGTCTAAAGTTTATACAAAATTTGAAAATAGCTTAAATTATAGGTTAGCACGTGATGTATCTTTATACGGGAAAAGCACTATTATTAAAATGATGGCATGTAGTAAATTGTATTACCTTGGCTCAGTTTCTGTCTTACCACAACATTATGAAAAACTTTTTAATAGAAAATGTAATTCTACTCATACAGAATTATTAAAACGTTCTACACTTTGTAATTCTATTAAAAATGGTGGACTTGAAATTGTGAATATAAAGGTCAAACTGTCTTCCTTTTTGTTAATGCATATTTACAAACATGTAAATTGATCAACCGCGGTCTGGTCATATTTTGCGAAATATTGGTTAGGGCTTTCTTTGAGGAACTTGTGGCCAGCTTTTGCATCAAATTCAATTCCACATAGTTTTTTGATCCCCTCCTTTTATCAAAGGTTTTCAGAAGTTTCCAGCAAAAATTTCCAAATTATGATTGGTTTGGAATATCTTCATCAACATTATTTCATAGAGCTTTGATGTCTCTTGAAGTTTCAAAAATAGATTTACATTCATATTTTCCAAACATTAATTTTGAATTGTCATATCGAAATTGTGTAAATGGGCTTTTGGACCCATGCCTGAAATATGTGGCCTATAAACTATGCCATGATATAGTTCCCACAAAGGTAACCATATATAAAAGATGGTCAAATTCTCGCCTGAAAGATTTAAATTGTGTGTTTTGTTCTAAAAGGGAAACAATAAATCTTTTATTTTATTATTGTCCTGAAGTACAAACACTCTGGAATATTGTAAGAGGTTTTCGTTCTGTCTTGTCTAATGGCAACATTTTATCTCCAGAAATGATCAGATTCAACAACATACCACCAGTTAGTAATAAATATGACTTAGATATTATTTTATATATTGTTAATTTAGCTAAACATAATATTTGGCTTTCTCATTGCAATATGTGTGAAAGACATCAGGTTATTAAAGGTAATGGAATTAGTTGCACATTTTTGACACGTTTAAAGTTTAGAATTCTGGTAGATCACTTTAGAATATCCACAGATGAGTTTAATAAATTTTGGCTAAATTCAAAAACATGGCGAAAAGAAAATTATGGCCATAGAAAAAAATCAGCTAAACTATGGCGAGAAGAGTTGGTTTTAGAGAAATTGAAAAATACATGGTGGGAAGAAAATGAAATAAATATGCAGTGCCATGAAAAAATGCATAATGTACCATGGCGACAAGAAAAATTCCATTGGCCATGAAAAAATATCAGGAACATGGCGAGAAGAACGGGTATAAAAAACAACTTAAGGGAGTGGGTCCGGCTCGAGGCCTTAACATTGCACTCCGGTTTGGCGGACACCCGCGATCACCCCAAATGTGGGTGACTCGAGTGCATAATTTTTTCATGTCGGGGCTGCGTTTGCCCCTGTAATAATGAAATCTGAAGAATTATACCTTCATTCGTCTAAAAATGGCCAACGCGAATCCCCGATGATTCCGGTCAACCTTTGTTGTCGAAGAATTCTGTACGTTAATTGGCACCCAAACACAGCAGATATGCGTGGGTATGTGCTTTCATCCTGTCTGCCTGCAGCGTAAAATTCTGTCTTGCCATACATGCAAAGATTACCGAGAAGCCAACCCTCCTGTCAGCAATCCAGAGACGATAGGTGATGTTGAGAAAATGTTCGTAAAATCTGCCTGGAGGCATCACGATCGGTCTTAAATATGATTTACAAACTGCCAAGTCAGATTTGTGCATGCGAGTTGAGAAGCCTGCCGTCGTTAGGTCCCTCCGAACAATTAAGTTTGACTAAAATTAGCCGAGCAGTTCTAAATGAGGGATGAGTACGTGTATATGGTCCTTTAAATGATTTCCTGAAATTCTTTTTGGAGTGATTCTTGTCCCCACGTGGCGCGCTTGGCGTAGTCTTATTCCCCGTATCATCAGCTCTATATCGGTACAAGAATCGCCCCGATCCGCCTAGTGGTGCCCGAGATACCTTGTCATTTACTACACGGCGTCTCGTCTGCAAATCCGAACAAGGCAGCCAGCCAGCCAGCCAGCCAGCCAGCCATTCCAGGGGTAGTTTTCCAAAAATACTCTAGCTGTTGCTGCTGGACATTTCCTGAATAGAGATTTCCAGTTTCCCGACCAGTAAATAAAGTATGAAAGCGTGGCCATATCTCGGAGATGGGATTCATGCACATGGTTTTCGTGTGTAAGAATAATAATTGCAAGGGAGATAATCCCTCTCACACTATGCTACTAGTACGCTATCTAGGCAGACACGTGTATCTCCCTTGGACCATGCATCTTATAGATGACGTTATCTCATTTCGAATTAGTGTATATATTATCAGAAATACGCTAAGTCAGTAACCTTTCACCGGTGCACGTGCGACATTTAATCATGTGACTTCCGGCAGGCAGGCAGGCTGCTTATAAAACGGGGACCATTTTTCCTAAAAAGACAGTCCACGATCTCTTGGACCATATGCTCGCTCGTCGTCCTACCTCCTCCCCACCCCCCGAGCCGATTCTAATAATTCTACTACGTCTGTTGGTCGTGGGTGAATTCATTAATTAATTTATTTATTACTTAATTGATTGATTAATTATTTAATTAATTAAAATTAATGAATTAATTAATTTAATTAAAATTTCTTTTTAAATTAGTTCAAGCTACGGCAAGGGAGGTAATCTCGTATGCAGAGATATGGCTCTCTGACGCTCCAGATACCCTGATGCAGCCTGTTGTCATGCTATTGATGGTCGGAATGGACGAAATCGAAGCGAGGCTGAAATAAATCTGTCATGGACAAGGCCGTGCAGAGTGCTTGATCGCTCGATAAACCTTTGTATAACTACACCTCTGAATAGTGATGCCAATGTCTGAGTGCCCAGTAAACTCATACTTACCTGGCACAGGTCTTCACTTGGTTTCTACTAAGTTTATAAGAATGTACATTTTCTCTCTTGCACGAGCGAGGGTTTGTGTTCTTTGCCGATTTTTGATAAAATTCCTTTGAGTTCAAGGCAGCTTTCCAGTGGATTACGGGGGTTTGGGCTTCGTTGCCCTGCCCCTCACAGTTTGTTGACAATATGCTTCCTCTTCTGAAGAGGATAGTTTTTATGACCAAAGTGTGAGTGATCGTACTGTTAAGATAACTGTAACTGGGAATAAGCCTTACCTTATAGGTAGAAAGTATATTCGTCATGTTGAAGATTTGGGTTATCTCTTCACGGGGTTCAGGAACTTCTTACTGTTTACTATATACGATGACGGATCCCGCTTCACTACCGGTAACTGGTAGATGTTTCTGCGACAACGGTCACCGGTGGTGATGAAGGGTAACTGCAGTCGGCTCGCCTCATCTGACTGATGGTGGATAGACGATATTTATCTCTTGACTGCTGGGCCTATCCGACTATTCCTAATCCTGTTCTACTACTATCAAAGCTTTGTTAGGCATACAAGCCACAGCTCAAAACTAAGCACGCACGAGGTACTTAGTGAATCACAGATGGTGATTGATTAAATTATTTAAGTGAAATCTCGCCTTATATACTCTCAATCCATGCCTCTACACATTTCGCAGAAACGTACCAGAATCTATTCCTATAACTCTTCTAGGTATTCCATAAGTACACTTTGACTGGCCAAACAATCAGTCCACCAATCAACCTCTGCTTATTTCTTCCTAGAAGTTCTGACCCGATAACTAATTGGTCCTCGCAGCCAATCAGTGATTCCTCCATCCTTTGCCTGGCGCACAAGTCTACTCTCTATAGGTCTTTACTGCAGTCTGATTGATGCTGGTTGGTTATGACATCATTCTAACCAATCATGCTCTGCCCAATTCTTCCATGAAGATTGCGCCTCATATAGACAAAGCGGTGGAGCCCGGTTCTGGTTTGATGTGATCTGTCAGCTAACTAACAAGATTACGGAATGTGTTGTTGTTGCATGCCATCAAATGAGTGACATATAGTTTATCAATAAATTTCGATTCTGTTATTAATTCCTAAAGGACGCTACAATGTCCATATCCTGCCCTTTGCCTACTAATGGAGAAGCCTCGAGAATACTAGGGTGCAAGGCAAATGCACTGGATGATATCTTTACCAGGTGGTGCTGCTCTAGCCTAGTGTGAGAAACTAGATTGCTTACGTCATCAACTTACGTCATCAACTAAGTCCGTTTATCACGTTCAGTTTCACTCATCCCAACACTGATTAATATACATTGATTATTTCCAAAACTACGATTACCAACAACTGCCGAATATAATAAAAGTGAATGCTGACTGAACAGCAACAACTTTTATCCAAACCATTTCCAAATACACATCAACTCAGAACCACAGAACCTTTTCCAATCAATTCGTTCATTTCAAATATTATTCTATTAATTTCATCTGCTGGTTATACAACTCTATAAACAGCATCCTATTCATTTAGCATTAGTAAGTTTCTATTACATACAAAGAGATGACCCGGCCTGCTCGACTTTCCACCGTCCCAATGATTGACATATTTAGTAAACAACAGGTGGTCGACACAGCCATGGTATAATTCGTCATCCTAACTGAACTGTATGTCGCAATTATCATTGATGCACATCTATGGCATCCATTTTTATCTCAACTGGGCTTTAGCTCACCTGGTATTTCAAAACATAATTTCTTTTGGGTCTTAGGTGAATTATAAGACATCCTGCGGGGTCATGACTTCCGACAAGACAATCCCATATTTACAATGTGTTGGATGCATTAATTAAACCAGAACAGATTGAATGCATCTATAAAAACGATCGATCCTTAGTATGGTACCTTGTGCTTGACTCCATGAGAGCATCTGATGAAGTCGTTTTATTAACTTATTTGGAGCATGAAGGTCGTGTTTTGCGTTTTTCGCATGTCAATCAACAGATTGTTACGTGTAAAGTACATTGGTTAAAATATAGCATTTCTAATGCATTTGTGGAATATTTCTTTAGCCAGTAAGGCAAGGTGGTATCCGTAGAGTACGAGGATGTATGAGGATATTAAGATGACCCGATCAGGAGTTCGAATCGTAACCTTCGAAGCAACGCAGGCCAACCTTGAGTCTTTGCCGCATGTGGTGAGATACAATGATGCGAACTTTCTAATAACGATGCCTGGCAGACCACCTTATTGTCTTAAACGTCTACATTGGGCCATGTACGTAAGGATTGCAAGTCGATCACCCGCCGGTAACTATCGCGATACATATGAGAGCAGAGTGGCAAGACATCCTGGCAATGTTATAGATCATGATGATCACATTGATGACCCACAAGTGGCGACCCTGACTAAACATAGTGGTAATATGTTAGTGGAAGCAGATGTTCACGTTGATCAGAGTGAAAAAGCTGTAGGAGAATTGCACCAGTCTCAGGAAGGCGAGGTAAACGCTGTGACCGTTGTTCGTGGTTCAGGTGTTCTTGTTTCCACACATAACACATGTGAGGCACTTGCTGGTTCATCGGAGTCCGTGATGTCAGATTATGAGGACAGGCTGCACATTGATGCTGGTGAAGCTGCAGCTGATGATCGGAAGCCGGTTGATGACTCTCAAGATGGGGTTTCTTCTTCTTCTGCTTTTGATTCTTTGAATGATTTTCCAGACCTTAATGATGATAATATGGACTTTGAAAGTCAGGGTTTGAAACACACAATGGAGAAGGTGGAGTTGCCCATTAAGAGGAATGGAGAGAATAAATCATATTTACCAAATGTATCTGTATAATTATTGTGTTAACGAACTGGAACTGTCCACGGATTATGATGGCGGCACTGTAACGGAAATGACACATCGCTTGCTAATGGCCTACGATTTTGGACTCGAATTTGTTCTCCTTGACATAAATGGGGTTTTTTTTCGGTATGTAGCATCATATATTTCTATAATATTGTTATTCACGTTGTTATTATTTTTTAATGTAGTTTATGTTTAATAATTGTTGATGGGATGATGATGGTGATGTTGTTGATGATGCTGATGTTGGTGGTGATGCTGGTGGTGATTGCTGTTGTTGTTATTGCATTGCCATTGCCACTATCGTCATTGTAGAACTTCAAGTTATATTGAAAAGTTATGATAATAACAATGATGATAACATTGGCAATGTAAAACTATTGTGGCTGGAAGTCTGTTATATTACTAATTTTAATTTACATGGTTTTAGGCATTTATTTTGGAGTAATTACTGGCAAGAGCTGTTGCTGAGATACTCAGCAACGGATTTTATCAATATCTTTTCCAGTGTGCTTACGAATGATTTGATTACTGGATTATTTGATTATTTAATTCGGACATTTAGCATGATAATGTCAATGGCCATTTCCTCTTTAACTTTTTCAATAATGACGACCAGAAATCATGGATTATGTATGATATGTCAGGCCTTTTCTGCTGGGTGTTTTGAGATTGAGTTGACTGGAAGTCGTTGCTGCCTAAGGCAACAACGGCTCCCCTTCAAGTAATTTTCAAAATATTCATCAGTCTTCCTGTATGATTGCATAAAATTTGAGTTAAAGAGGGTGTCGGTAGTAAAATCAGATATAAGCCGTTAGAGCGCTGGTATTGCCTATAGCCTGGGATCGTCTCTATTCTGACCTATTTTTAATCTGCCGATGTTTATTACTGGATGAAATGTACATGAACGCATTGATTGTGGTTTTGACATTATTACTGCTTAAGAAATCTGATGACGTTAAATGTTGTCTTAATACTAATAGGTATTTGTTTTGGAACTGCTGTTGGGTCAAGCTGTTACTTTTCACAGCAACAGTTTCGATTATTTATGTATTTTGTATGCGTTACTATCAGCAGCTGTTGCCTGTGCCACTAACAGGGCACTTTAGTATTCAATGTGTTAAAATTTCAAGGATTTTGCCTTATACTAATAGCGTTGGCATTGTAGATTTGGTGTCAGGAGTAAACTAAGTGTGCCAATTAATGATTTCGCTATAACGAAATTTATAGCAATTGCTATAGTCGGCTTTGTTTCTGAAATGAGTGTGTATTATTACCACAATAGTGGTTATGAATTTAGTTTTCTAGAATTCAGCACTAACATGGCGACCTATTGTACCCGTCCATTATGTATATTTCAATTCGTTTCAGAAATGTACTTGAAATTGATTCCCTTGAGCGGCATTGCTGGGCGTATACGTGTGTTAATTAAAACCAGAACTGATCTTAAATTTAAATTTAATTTATCCACTTTGTTTTGGAAGTATTGCTGTTGGGAGCTGTTGCTGCTTACCACAGGGACGGCCTGCAGCAGCTTTATTTTCAAAACAGAGATTTATATGTATGCTCAACGTTTTATAGCAATTTGAACATTCAGTGCGATATACCAATAGCTCATTACCATTTACTCTTCACAATGATTAGGACTAGAGATTATAATGTCATAATGCTATGTCATAATGCTATATCAAGATGTAGTCCAGTCAATCTAGGTCAAAAATATTTTAACCCGGAACAAATTGCAACATAATTTTTTTACCTCGCCCAGTGTATAGGGGGGCCATCATGTACAACATATCAAAAGTCCTCCAAAATTCCAATAGGGGAAAGGGTAAAATTTGCATAATTATTACCAGATTTGGGCCATTTCACCTGAAAAATCCATTTTTCTTTATTTCTTTAAAACCGGTATGTAATATATGTGTGACTGGGTATTTTTGGACTTTTTTTAGTAATAAATGAATACGATTGACATATTCTCCACAAATTAAATGTATTGTGTTATGCCACTTGCATGAATTTACCTAATACCATCATTGATATTGATACAATACATATTATATTTTATTATGTCACGGTATTGTGTGTTTCTAAGCTAAGCTAAGATGAAATAGTATGGCATAGGTACCTGGTTTGTACTAATTTCATCTGGATGACTTTCAGGTATTTCTAACATCTTTTGTAAATATACATATGCAGACTTGGCGTACAGATTATGCCCAGCGGCTGCAGAATATGGAAGCATCTCACGAACGGTCTGAAGGTGCATGTTCCAATCACCAGTTCGTTCTGCCTTAATGAATTTGCGCAGAATGTCAACCAACTCCATATACAAAAGCCAGAGTCGTGCAGTCCTCTTATCTTTCATGACCACCTTCTCTGAGTCTAGTTTGTCCTTGACATCATGTAATGCATTTTCCGAGGACAATCTTGTAGCTACATACGGATTTTTGATAATGTCATCATAGAGCTCTCCAACTTTAACCAGACTTATTTAGGGAACTTTCAATCGTTTCATGTCCTGCAACATTATCATCATTGTCAAACAATTCTTTTGAATGCATTGCAGCGGAATATTCTACTGTGTCAACTTCAGCATCTGCAAGTGTAGGTAGTGGTAGGTTGTATGCATTTGCAATCAAGATTGTACTGAGAGAAGCAAAAACCATGAGGTGTCCTCGAACTGCTCGAGAAATTGCCTTTCCACTAAGAATGTGTTTGACAGCATTCTCAGCGTAGACTATTGCCTTTCCACTAAGAATGTGTTTGACAGCATTCTCAGCGTAGACTACCTCTAGAATAGGCGCAAGACCGCTTCCTGCCATTAAGTGACCAATGCAGCCAAGGAAGCTCATCTCCATATGAAGACCTCCGAGTCTTAGAATAATTTGCTTTAATGGACTCCAGCTCGGCTCAATCTCTATGATAGTCATAGCTTTCCAAAATAAGGGCTGATCAAATGTAATCACGGGTGCAACATGGTATCGGTTTGCCTGTTCACAAACATAAGTCAAAGTGGAAAAGATGCAGGTCATGTTACTTGGCTCTAGATCTATCATCGGAAGGAAAATAACAGACGATTTACCTGGATAAACTCCTTGGTGAACAGTTTGCATCATGCCAGACCATGACTGTCTCCTTGAACGCAGAAACAAAGAGAAGTCCCAGAGGATGTCAATGTCAGCTGTTGGGTCTGTTTGTTCCATCGCAGTTAACTCCTTAAAGGTCAATGGAAAGTTCCTGGTATGCTGAGACTCAAAGTTCCTGATACAGATCTTGCCAACTTGCTTGATATCTTCAGATGTTACATTTATCCTTGGAATAAGTTTGCACGAAAGGTTTCCTGGTGAAACAGATGCTATGATTCCCATTCCATGAAATGTATTATGCCCATCTATTGTGATCCACATTGTCGGCAACAAACTGAATGAACTCGCCTGATAATGGCTGTGGTAGATCTCCACCATGAAGTGATGTACTGCGCTCAAACCTCTGTATCTCCGCGTATGAACATCCAAATCCGTGCTTGTACAAGGTGTCAACAATAAATCTAGATCCAAATTTATGGTGCATCTCACATGACAGCCCGAACTGCAAAGGTGCCAAAATAACTCTAGGACGAGTTCCTTGCATAATAGCCTGTCCAACTGATGCCTGTTTCATTTCTGTGTCTTTTCCAGTAAACAAAATCCGCAATAATTCCCGCAGTGTCTCTGGTAAATAATTCAATGCCTTTACTGGGTCGCTCATTTGCTCCCTTGATGGATAGCTTTCAGATGATGTGCATGAATCAATTAACTTAATATCGTGTCTACGCAGTTTGGCAGCTGTCTGGATGATTAGCATGCTCTCTGATTTGGAATCCTTTCTCTTCTGTTCCTTTTAGAAGTCAGTCAAAATAGTAGATGCTTTAGAACGAAAGGTAACAACGTTTGGCTTACCATTCACAGTGCTAATAAATATTTCATCGCCATAATTATCTTTTATTTTATCCTGCATGTATTTTGTACTGTATGCTTTATTCTCTTTATCATCGAGATACTCTTGCATTTTATTAACGAGGTCGTGCAGGGTCAGCTGCTCATCATCATTATTTTCAAGAAATGCCATTGTCGCACTAAATGCTCTTACTCTGTCCAAGTCTTCTGGCCGTCCATGTTTTTGGGATGAGCAAGATGAGTGCAGCATATCTTTCATGGATCGAAAATTTACGCTGCAGCTTTGATGGTATACTGCATTGACAACGCATAAATCCGGCGTGAAGGCAAGCCGCCCAGCTACAAGTTTGCCCCATTCGTCTTTTCTCTGCTCACAGGCCTCGGCGATACTACATTGAAAGTCATGAGTACTTACTGGATAAATATCATAGCCACGTTTCTTTCCATCTTGAATTTTTGCAGGGTATCCGCATAGCAAACAATGTTCACTAAAATTGAATGTTGGACTTTCTGAACGGAGTGTTCGCATGGGTGGCGGAGATTGTTCAATTTTCTCTGCGTCACGGGGCAATCCGCTTGGGATCAATGAACCCTCTGAGTCTGTCCTACTTCAGCTATGACATCGCTTTCACGGGCTCTGCTAGCATTGTTAATACCGTCACAGCCTTTAACTCGAAGCTTAACAGTTTGTGAGCCATTTTCTAGGCTCTGGTTACAAATAACACATGTATCTAAATCCATGTCCATATTCTGATTGAATTGTATAAAAATGTATTCAAATTGTGAGATAAAAGTGAAAATTCAAATGCAATTTATTTTAGATAAAATTTTAAAAGCGAAAAACAAAATTAAACTTACTTTAAATATAATTTTTTTAAATTACCCCGGCCCTAATATTGCCAATTGCTTACTGTCTTCCGTGACCATGAAATTCAGAGCTTAGACACCATTTCTACTTCGTTTATTTGCGGAATGAAGCAGGTAAGGGAAGTTTCATTATTCGGATAATGGCGGTAGCTAAATATGCGAATTTACCCACTTTCCCATCGAGGGATTTTGGAGGACTTTTGATATGTGACACCTGGCAGTCCCATGAATGCCGCAGAAAAGAAATAAATTCTGTTGCAATTTGTTCTAGGTTAATTTGTAGTTTTACTGGACTAATGTTACTGATGGATGTTTTGAGATATGGTTGACGGGAAATATTCACATTTTTATGACAAAATGTTTGCATAATTATATGTGTTTGTGTGAGTGTAAGGTATTGGTGCATAAGATAACAATATATTTCAGTCAGACCTTTCTTAATATATCCAAAAGTTTTTCATGACATTGCTTTATGCACCATAACACAGTGACCTTATGCGATTCATTGAATGAATTACAGTCGACGTATGGTCAGTATCATGCCTGTCAATCACTATATTGTATTGCCTACATACTTATAAAGCGTGTCCATTTCTACATACACATGATTACTGGCTGCCAATACGACAGCTTTTGATGTTTGACGTGTTTTACTATCAGCATAGAGATGATAGTAGAAGTTATGATGATGTCATTAGCAATGATGTCATTAGCAATCATGCGTTATGTTAATATTGTTGTGTCAACTATCATGCTATAATGGTTATGATGGTGATGCTGATGATG
The DNA here is from genome assembly GCA_034401795.1 of Chaetoderma sp. LZ-2023a. Lineage (NCBI taxonomy): Eukaryota > Metazoa > Mollusca > Caudofoveata > Chaetodermatida > Chaetodermatidae > Chaetoderma > Chaetoderma sp. LZ-2023a. Next base: position 37,998,901 of record CM067373.1, read on the forward strand.
AAGCTTATGGTGGTGAGAATGATTGACATGATGATGAGTATGCTGCTGAGGATGGTGATGGTTAGGGCGATGTAGATGAGGAGGATGACTACGGCAATGACAACGATGACGATGATAAAGACGACGACAATTATGACAACGATGATGATGAAGAGGACGATGACGACAATGATGACGGTGCTGACCATGAGGACGCGGAAGAAAGTGATGAGGATGATGCTGATGATGATGATGATGATAATGATGGTGGTCGTAAAGGTGGGGCTGATGATGGGGATGGTGATGATAATGATGGTGGTGATTCAGGTGGGGTTGATGATGATGATGATGATGATGAGGATCAGTGTGGTAAAGATGAAGATGAACATGATGAGGATGATGATGATGACGTCATCACTAACTATATCCTATATACATATTGCTATTTGTACAACATTAATTTCTTATATGATAATGAAATTGGTGACGATGATGGCCATGAACATCGTTGAGGTGATGATTATGACAATTTTGAGGATGAGGATTATATTGAGGTTGATGAGGTCAGAGGTTATCTTCCCTGTAAATATTATTTTTCATGTTGAACCTATCATTAATATGTTCCTCAATATTGTTATTTTCGTGAGTCTTGCTTTTTACTATTGTACATTGCCTTGTGCTTTTGCAGTGTTTTCCAGTCCTCCTTGCATTGCAGAATTTTGTAGATATGCCGCCCTGACTGAGCAGAATGGCAGGGATTAAAATTACAACAATTAATGGTGCCGGAGTGGGCCGTGAGAATAGAAAGCATGTATTTGCGAGCGAGATAGGAAGTATGGGTGTGGATGTTTTGTACATACAAGAAACACATGTTGAGAATGAAAGAGAAAGGTTATATTTTGAAAACATGATTGGAATGAAAGGTTACTGGTCCTTTGGCACGAACCATTCTGCAGGTGTTGCCATTCTGTTCAACCAGAGCTTATAATTTGAGATTTTGAAACCACAGAGGGACTGGGAAGGACGTCTCGTTTGTGTTGATCTGACTTTAAATGAGAAGTCATATCGTTTTATTTCTATTTATGCCCCTAATAAGCCATCTGAGAGGAAATCTTTCTTTAATTATCTGCTTACTTTTCTTGTATGTCGCCATACTGTTGTATTAGGGGGAGATTTCAATTGTTTTCTTGATGCGACTGTTGATAGAATTGGGGAAAATCCAATAAATGGTATGAGGTGCTCTGAAAGATTTTAAAATAGGTGATGCTTTTAGACATTTATATCCCAGAACAATAGCTGTTACACATTGGGATTCAGATACTAGAATAGGTACAAGATTAGACCGATTCTATATTAGTGATTCTTTAAAGGACTCGATTTCTCGAGTCACCAAAACAAATGTCAGCATGAGTGATCATCGACTGGTGCTTTTGGAGATTACTAATATATCTAAATTTTCTATAGGTCCGTCATATTGGCTTTAATAATAGTATATTAAGTAATGAAAAATGTGTTACTGAATGTAATACTTTTATTGCGAATTTACTTAATAACAATGAGACAGAACGCAATGCTTGGGATGCCATTAAGGACAGAATTAAACATTTTATCATCTGTTTTATGAAAGCAAAGAAGAAACAAGACTGTCTTGAGGAAAAATCACTTAGGAAAAATTTGAATATTTTAATGCAGGCCGAATTGAGATGTCCTGGAAAATATAAAGACCAACTTAAAACAATGAGAGTTTATATAAATACCATCTACACAAACAAAAGGGTGTCCTTGTTCGATCTAAAGTTAATTTGTTAGATAATTGTGAATTACCATCTATATATTTTTACCAACGTGAGTTCAATTTATCACAGGATAAAGTTATTAGTAAATTGGATGATAATGGTACAGAAATCATCGAACCTAACTTAATTAAAGAGCATGTTCGTAGCTATTATGCTAATCTGTATGAGGAGGAGGCAATTGATGAATCTATTTGCTCAGATTTTGTTATGGATATGTCCACTCTTGATGATGGTGACTCCTTATTTTGCGATGGCCCTATCACTCTAGACGAATTAGAAACATCATTGAAGGGTACACTGTCAAGGTCACAAAGGCTTGGTGTAATACAATTAATTTGTAAAGATAAGGATAACAAATTTTTTTTTTTAAATTGCCGACCCTTGTCTATGTTAAATGTAGACTACAAAATTTTATCAAAATCAATAGAAAATCGTTTGTCATGTGTATTGGCTAAATTAGTCCATCCGGATCAAACTTGCTCTATTAGAGGGCGTTCTATTTTGGATAATTTACACCTCCTTAGCAGCACCGTGGCATGCCGGTAGCTTTTGTGTGCCTATATCAGGAAAAGGCTTTTGATAGGGGTAGTCATAAATATTTGTTTAAACTTTTAGAAGCTTGTAATTTTCCTCAGTCTTTTATTAAGTGTGTACGTCTTCTTTATGCAGATATTGAAAGCTCTGTTCTCGTTAATGGTTATATATCTTCGCCATTTGCTGTTAATAGATCTGTTCGTCAAGGATGTTCATTAAGTCCTCTTTTATATGTCCTCTCTCTTGAGCCATTTGCCAGGAAGGTGCGTGCTCATCCATTGATTTCAGGCTTTAGACCACCTGGAAGCAGAGATGAAGCCCGCATCTCTCTTTATGCAGATGATTCGACTGGAATGTGTAGAGATTACAGATCTATTAAATGCTTATTATTAAATATTTCAAAGTCAAAGGTCATTACATTCGGAAAGTGGAAGACTAGTTCAGATCATAATTTTGGAGTATTTTAGGATTTTTCTTTGGTCGAAATGTATCATCTGATATGAATTTCAATAAAGTTTTAAATAAGTTAATTTTTGTTCTAAATAAGTGGAACCCTAGAAGCTTGTCCATATATGCTAGAGCCAGTGTTATTAATATTTTTGCACTGAGTAAGATATGGTATTTATCAAATGTTATTATAATACCTCAGAATATTGTGAAGCAAATTAATCGGGAAATGTTTTTATTTTTATGGAATACGCGATATTTTGAGCCACTTAAGCGAAATATATTATATTACGATGTCAATAAGGGTGGTGTCGCTTTAATTGATATTTCAGCAAAAATCAGAACTAATGCATGTGCAGCGCATTTTCCAGGATGAAACGCCTAAGTGGTTTCCATTTGCAAGATATTGGTTGGGGTTTACCTTAAGGAAAATCAAGCCATCCTTGGCAACTAATTTGGTACCGCATGCAGATTGGATATCTCCATTCTATCAACAGGTGAAAAATAGAGAAACTCATCCAGATCATGATTGGGAAGTGCGCTGTACATGCAAAAAGTTTTATGAGATGCTTATTGTGAACAACTTTGATATTTTGCCTGTTTGTAGAAATTTTCCAGGAATTGATTTTACCACCACTTGGGTCAACTTAAACAACACATTTATTGATCCTATATATAAAACTGTATCATTTTGTTTGGCACATGATGTTTTAGGAACTAATTATTTTGTTGCGAGGAAATTGCATCTCAATGTGAGTTATAAATGTTTGTTCTGTAATCATTTCGAGACTGCAAAGCATTTGATGCTTGAATGTCAAATTGGCAAGGATCTATGGGCTGTAGTCTCGAAATGGATACAGACTCTGTCAAACGGCATAATTTTACTCACATCAAATTTAGTTCGCTTCAACAATGTTGCTCCCTTTGGTAACAAGGAATGTTTAGACCTCATTTTGTTTATTGTGGCCTTGGGGAGACATATTGTATGGAGAAACATGTGCGATGCATATTTTTATCATTCAAGTAAAATAGGTTCTAAAGATTTGTTGGCAGAATTATGCGCTTCGGTTAAATTTAGTATTTTATTGGATTATAAACGCCTTAGTATTTTACGTTGTATAGAATATTGGCTTAGTACAGATTTATTTTGTTATGTTGGAGAAAATGGTAACTTAAATTTTCATTTTTAGCCATGTTATCTTCTTAGTAGCCTTGTGAATTAGGATGTCCCTGAATCTCAATTTAAGGGCTATCTTACAGGTCAGCTATTTTACAAATTGTAAAGACATGTTTCTGTTTTCTTCTGTAAAGATGCTTAGATGTTTTGGAACTGGTTTGACTGGAAGCTGTGGCTGCCTTTGGCAGAGGCAGCTTCCAGTCCAGGAATTTTCAAAACATTTCAATGCGTGATTACTATTCCTGTACAGTATTATACATCAATATATCCTCACATAATCTTAGTATGGTTTTCTAAAGTATTATGTATTGTTCTTATCATGCCAGCATTAAAAGAGGGGTGATTAGTACTGCTGTAGTAGTTACAACGTGAATACGTCGTTTGTCATTTATTTGTTCTTTATATGTGTTTAGGTGTTTTGAAACTGGTTTGACTGGAAGTTGTGTCTGCCTTTGGCAGAGTCGGCTTACAGTCGAGGTATTTTCGAAATGCTTCAAGATCATACTGTATTATTCTATATGAAGTTAATATAGACGAGGCTAGCAATGTGAATTATTTTTTTTTTTCTCATTATGTAGTATTCATTCAATGTTTATTATGGCTAAATTGTACAGGAGAGGCTTACAATACAGAATTTGAATAAAATCAAGTTTTCGAATGTTTGAAGTTTTGGAATTGGTTTGACTGGAGGCTGTTGCTGCCTTTGGCAGAAGTAGTCTTCAGTTAAGGTATGTTCAAAGTATCTCAACATGTTATTATAATATTTTGTATGACATTGTAAACCATATTTAAATTATAATAATATCTATATTAAAATATAGTGCTGTACACAGTGACTATGTAAAATGTCAAATCATATTCTGTACACAGTGACTATGTCATATATATATATATATATATATATATATATATATATATATATATATATATATATATATATATTTCCGGCGCAAAATCGTGTGAAAAAATAAATATACACACGAACAAAAAAAAAAAATTAATTAAAGCTGACATGACATGTTTAATAAAAAAAATAAAAAAAAAATTAATAAAATTTTTTTTGAAAGTGTCATGTAATGATGATTCCAGTCAACCTTTGTTGTCGAAGAATTCCGTACCTTAATTGGCACCCAAACACAGCAGATACGTGTGGGTATGTGTTTTCATCCTGTCTGCTTGCAGCGTAAAATTCTGTCTTGCCGTACATTCAAAGATTACCGAGAAGCCACCCCTCTGACTATAGGTGTTGTTGAGAAAATGTTCATAAAATCTGCCTGGAGGCGTCACGATCAGTCTTAAATATGATTTACAAATTGCCAAGTCAGATTTGTGCGTGCGAATTGGGAATCCTGCCATCGTCGGGTCATTCCAAACAATTAAGTTTGAATAAAATTAGCCGCTCAGTTCTAAATGAGGTATCAGTACGTGTATATGGTCTTTTAAATGATTTCCTGGAATTCTTTTTGGAGTGATTCTTGTCCCCACGTGGCGGCTATTGACGTAGTCTTATTCCCCGTATCATCAGCTCACCTTGTCATTTACTACACAGCATCTCGTCTGCAAATCCGAGCCAGCCAGCCAGTCATTCCAGGGGTAGTTTTCCAAAAAATACTCTAGCTGTTGTTGCTGGACATTTTTTGAAGAGATTTCCAGTTTCTCGACCAGTAAATAAAGTATGAAAGCGTGGTCATATCTCGGAGATGGGATTCATGCACATGGTTTTCGTGTGTATAGGAATAATAATTGCAAGGGAGATAATCACTCTCGCACTATTCTACTAGTATGCTAGTGGACCATGCATCTTACAGATGACGTTATCTCATTTTGAATTAGTATGTATATCTTGTCAGAAATACGCTAAGTCAGTACCCTTTCACCGGTGCATGCACGACCTTTAATTATGTGACTTCGGGCAGGCAGGCAGGCAGGCAGGCAGGCTGCTCATAAAACGGGGAGCATTTTTCCTAAAAACATAGTCACACTAGCTCTTGGACTCTATGCTCTTGGACCATATGCTCTCTCGTCGTCCTACCTCCTCCCCACCCCGAGCCGATTATAATAATTCTGCTACCTCTGTTGGTCGTGGGGGAATTAATTAATTTATTTATTTATTTATTACTTAATTGATTAATTAATTAATTATTTAATAATTAGAATTAATGAATGAATTAATTTAATTTAATTTTTTTAATTAGTAGATCAAGCTTCGGCAAGGGAGGTAATCTCGTATGCAGAGATTTGGCTCTCGCTGACGCTCCAGATACTCTGCTGCAGTCCGTTGTCATGCTATTGATGGTCGGAATGGACGAACTCGAGCGTGCGACGTACATGTTGATTTCATCCGCCTGTTCGGAAAGCATGGCTGAAATAAATCTGTCATCGACGAGGCCGTGCAGTGTTTGATCGCTCGATAAACCTTTGTATAACTACACCTCTGAACAGAGATACCAATGTCTGAGTGCTCAGTAAACTCATACTTACAGGGCACCGTCTTCACTTGGTTTCTCTGCCTCGTAAATCTGTTATACTTTTTCTACCTCGCGCGTGAGAAAGTGGTTAATTGTGGTGTTTTCAAATATGTGTGAATTGTTTAGTGCTTAATTTTAATTTGTAATCTACCCTGGGGTGTTTGTCTTTCTTTGCCTGACCCCTGGGGCTTTTCAAACATGATGGCGGTGGCCAAGAGTAAGTTGAAGCCAAGTGCTTTTGTGAACAAGGAGTCTTATGATAGACCCATTAGGATAACCGTTGAAGGAAGGGAGCCATCTTTAGTGTGTAGAACTGATCTTCGTTGTGCTTTGGAAGGATTTGTGGAAGATAATGAAGTTTTAAGTGTATTTAAACAGGATAAGGTCGAAGAGTGGTACATAATATCAACTAATGAGCGTGTGTACAACCATTCGATTAATATTTAGTCTGTGGCTATGGGTGATCGTGTGATGTGGTTCTCGTCGGCGGATAAGAGGAGGATCTCTATTAGGATAAATTGGCTGCCTCCGTTTATTTCGAATGATTTTGTGCATAGAACGTTAAGTGACTACGGAAAGGTTGTGGTGGTTCGTGATGAAAAGATGACAGATGTACGTGGATGGGGGTCTGGTTATTGCGGTTTGCGGGCTGTGGTTATGGAGGTGACGAGAGAGGAGTTGCGTGATCTTCCATACATTGCTTCATTTGAAGATGGTTATGAGATGATGATCATGTACAATGGTAGAGCGCCGCAATGTTTAAAGTGTAGGGCCATCGGGCATATGAGGTTTGAGTGTGGAGGAAGACAGCCATGGAAACCTTCGCCAAATGGGTTATTGGGGGATCGTTTGCGGCAGCAGAGGATTGACGATGGGCTTACTCCAAATGAGGCTGCGGCCAAGCATCAGCAGGAATGGCGGTTACGGGACAGCGGTGGCTAGCAGCAACAGCAGCGTCAACAACAGCAGCATCAGGTGGATCAGCACGTGGAGGTGGTTGTTGATGATACAAAGGATAGTGATAGAAGTATGGACATGGATGATTTTCCTGCTTCTGGTAGTGTTGATTATTCACAGCTTGCTGTGGAGGCAACACGCCTGAAAGCAGACTGACCCAGTGCCTCGCCTCACGACCTCTCTAGGTCATGTGCTGCCAAACTCTGTGGTTACACAGGGAGGTGCAGCATGTGATATGATGATGATGGTGATGGTTTTTATAATTTTTCACTATGAATTTCTAATAAATCTTTATAATTTAGCACAGTCATTACTGTGCGTTAAGGTTGTTGATGATGAGAGGTTACGATGCTGTGCTGATGCCGGTGGTGAATATGGATATATGTGGTGTTGGTGATATTGCTGGGGTTTTTCTTAACAATGTATATATTTTTGTAGAATATTTTGGATAAGTGTCTGCTGTTCTAATTATGTTGTGGATGGGGACGATGATGTTTGTAATGCTGGTCTTGGTGGAATCATTGAAGGTGATGATGATGATGATCGTGGTGTTGGAGTCATTGAAGATGATGATGGTGATGGTGATATTGATGATGATGATTGTAGTGGTGGTGTTCGAATCATGGAAGATGATGATGATTTGGATCGATCAGAAATTAGCCATCATGAATTTGATATTCTCTTTCTTCAGGAAACCTTTATTACAAACAAGGCAGAACAATTGTGTGTTGAACGTGGTCTTGGTAACACTGGGGTATGGTCATATGGTCAAACTCAAAGTTGCGGTGTTGGAATTGTTATTTCTTATAGACTTGTTTCAATTTATGCCCTTAATAGAATGTCTGACAGATCTGCATTCTTTAGGGCATTGATGCCACTTTTTGTTACTCAACATACTGTTATTTTGGCTGGTTATTTTAATTGTATTATGAATTCGGCAATTGACAAAATTGGTGGAATTCCTACCAAGCGTGCTCATGGAAGCAAAATAATTAAGGAAATTTGTCAGGATTATAAATTAACTGATACTTACCGTTTGGTTCATCCTGATGATCTTTCAGTAACCTGGGGTAACAATGGTGTAAGCTGCAGATTAGATCGTGTCTATGTCTCGTGTGATATCCACTCCTCTGTTATTAAATGTGATGTTTTCCCTGCTCCATTAGTAATCATAAGTATGTGATCACTGGTTTGGAGTATCTGTCGTCTGCGTCTGGTGGATTCTTTGGAAGTTTAATGCCTCGCTTTTATAGGACAAATTTTTTCTTGACGAATTTACTGTCTTTTGGAATTGCCTGCCAAAGGGCAATATCGGCCCAGAATGGTGGGAGTTAACAAAAGAAGACATTAGGGACTTTGTAATTTTATATGCTAAACGAAAAGCAAAAGAAGAACGCAGCATATTCAACAGCTTTGCTGAAACTGCACAACCTGGATGCTTTGTTGCACAGATCAAATCAATCAAGAGTCAATTATATGAGTTTCATTTTGGTTGTACACAAGGGTAAATTATACGATCAAGGGCCAAAGTGCTAGAAAATAACGAAAGGCCTACAGCCTACTTTTTCAAACGTGAATTTCAGAATGCCTCTAGCAAGAGAATAACTGAAATAATCGATGAAACTGATCAAAGCATCACAGGCGGAAAAGATACTTTAAATTATTGTAAAGACTTTTATGATGATCTTTTGCGTGATGAAGGTTAGGAGGATTCCTTGGCTACACTTCTATTGAACGATGTGCCTCAATTACCTGAGGAATCTTCTGATTCATGTGAAGGCAACATAACCTTAGAGGAATGTTTCTTTGCATTAAATCGCATGAAAAATAATAAATCCCCAGGTTCTGATGGTCTAACTAGAGAATTTTATTTTACCTTTTGGCATCTTTTAGGCCCTGTTTTAGCTAGGATTTATAATGCATGTTTTGAACGTGGGGAATTAGTATTTTTGCAAAGAATAGGCATCATTGCTCTTCTATATAAGGAAGGCAAAGATCTAAAATATGTTAAAAATGTGCGTCCTGTCTCGTTATTGAATGTTGACTATAAAATGTTGTCAAAAGTCTTGTGCGATGGTCTTTTCAGTATCATGCCAGAGCAGACATGCTCTGTAAAGGGTAGATCAATTTTAGACAATGTAGCAACAAGAGCTACATGCTTTTTTGTGCAATTGCAGTCTTAAGTTTTTAAGTCTTTTTCTGTGTATTGTGATAGCTTTGTGTGCTCTCTAAGGATTATATTGGATTACCATGGATGGAGCCGATGATAACCAGGTTGTATAATTCCATGTTATTCCATAGTTAAAAGACTTAGGTCTTCAAAATTTCGTGTGTCGCATTTTCCAATTTCTGACCCCGAATCTGGGGCATGTGTTAACAACGAAATATGTCAGATTGATCGCCTTCCTTTAACCATAAACAGACGATCGGCAGATATGAAATAAGGTGTTGGCTTTACGGTGTTTTAACACGAAAATAGGCTGGTGTCGTTCTCCGTAAGATCCGAGCGGGTGACATCACACCCGTGTTGTCTCGGATGTTTATGTGAAGAAAATGTTTCATTAAAATGTTAATTTGTGCATCTGATTCTGGGTGCTGCGTACTTTATTGGTACCAGAAAAACTTTGGAATTTTCAAGTTTTGCATGTTATCACGATCTGTTTGCAATGATCGGTGGTTTCAAAATTCTTGATTTAGATGTGTGGTCTGCGGTTTTACCGTGTGCTACAGCAGTTTGTTTACATTTTGTTGTTTCTTCACATATCGTTTTGGCCTTCGTTAGGAGTATAATTTATATTGATTAGTAAATATACCCCGAATGCTATGCGATATGATTCATGGTTCCGTTATACATCCTTGAGGATCAGTTTATGGGAGCGTTATTGCCCGCTTCATTCTTGTTGTCATAATCAATGCAATCTTTGCTGTAATGTTGCGGGGTGGGGTGCAGGAGTGTTAACAATTAATTTATGATCAAATTATTTATCTGCCTTCCATTCCTGTTTCGTTCCACTTGCTTATTGTAGGTTTGTGTTTGCCAGCCCCGCCATCATGTGACGAGTGCCATAAATTCTATTCAAGGACCATGTCTGTTTCCGTTGTACCAAATGTAATCTTGACAGTAGGTGTAACGTTTGTGCAGTGTGATCGTCCGACATGATGGTCAAGTTCCTTGCCCAGAAGGACTTGGCAGGGTCTGACACAGGGGCAGGCTGTCCAAAAGCAAATCGTGGAGCATCCGTTTCGGCACTTGGGGGCGTTCCACGTCTGCAACCGGAGGTTGCGGAGACGGCACCGCCGGCGTGGTTTGGTCCTGCTATGCAAGGCTTCTGGCATAGCGTCCTGCCTACGCTGGTGTCTCCCCTGCTTCCAAAAGTTGTAGGTCAGTCTTCCCGTGCTTGATTCGGACCCTGTCCTTGGACAGGGTTCTGTACTGGCCACCGAGGGAGCCGTCTCGTACAGCTCCTGGCAGTCCCGTCGGGCTCCGGTCTCTGTCTCTCTGCGGCCAGCTCCGGGTGGTCCAGTAGCGGTGGCCGGTCCGTCAGTCATGGGAGACGTCCGCCAGGATGGCTCCACGGTTTCCTCATCTAGTGACGACTCTTCGGGGTCTGAAGCCGAGGAGGAGAGATTGCTGCGGTCTGAGATGTCATGGGTGGAGAGCATGGAGGTCGATTCCACCCCGGACGGAACCGTCCTCCATCTGTGTGGCTTGGCACAAGCCAGGGCCTGGCAGCGGCTCCGCCCGTGGTTAAGGCCACTCCGGTACCGGGCACCAGTCCCGTGATGGTTGGTTTGCCGCCAACTGACACGGTGGCGGGTGCGGCTGGCCAGGCGTGGTACTCACCTAGCTCTCCTGGTCCGGCGGTCAGGCATGGGGTGCCATTGGCGCCCGTGTTTGGCCATGGTTCTTCAACCATTATGGGTCCGCACGGTTTTCTGTGTGGGCCTACTCCGTGGACTGGTGTTTTTCATGGGGTGGCGGTGGAACCGTATGGTACCAGAGTTCCTGGCATATCAGCAATCGCTCCTAGCTGGGAGGTCGTTGCTGGTAGGGCCGTGAACACGTCAACGGGTGACGTGTTCACGGGAGTGTCCTCCTCAGACAGACTGGTCAGAGGCTCTGGCTTGGCTAGCCAGGGTAGACCCGTCTGTGGTTTCGACCACGACCGAGGAAGATGCACCCCATCCATCGGTGGCATCGATTAGGACGGGGTTCTTGCCCGCAGCCCGGATCCAGTCTATTGGACTGGATCCAAGGTTTATGGAGTTATTGGATGCTATTTATAGCAAACAAGTCCTGACCAAGGGCCAGCTTCCTGCAGCGAGGTGTCGTATCCCACAGGGGGAATATGACAGATATGGTGTTGTCCCAACGGTCACCGAGGATGACCGCTGGGTGTCCAGAGTGCTGGAGCGGGTGGCCCCACCCCGGCGCTGGTGGATACGTCTCAGGTACACCATGACGAAGTCCTGTCACTATGTGATGAGGGGTGAGGGCAGCAATGAGTGTTGTCAATAATTCTTATCGCCTTCTTCAGTCGGTGTGGGCTGAAGCGGCGGCAGGCCACCCTGTACCACCTGTGGCACTTTCGTGCGTCAATGACAGCCTGGTGCTATCTATGGACGCATTCGCAAGGGTGCAAGCGCGAGTGACGAAGTCTATGAGGCAGATGGTCCTTGACCATATGCGTCCAGCTACTGCCGTTAGGGAGCGTCTTCTTGGGACGCCCCTTACAGGTCCTAGCATATTTGGTGGCCAAGCACGGAACATGTTAGAAGACACTGCCAACATCACGCAGAATCAGTTGGTGGTTAATCTACAGCTGGAGCTAGTGCGTCAGGCACACGCACTAGGGGCTGTAGCCAAGCCGCTAACCAGGCACACGCACTAGGGGCTGTAGCCAAGCCGCTAACCGGGCACCTTCTAAGAAGCAGAAGAAGCACAAAAACAAGGAGAAAGCTAAGCCCAGTGCTGCTTCTGCTTCTACTGGGTCTTCGCAGGCGCCTCCGGCGAAGAAGGCCAAGAAGGTTGTGGAGGCCCTACCCTCCCCAATGTTGCTCCTGATCGCCCGAGAAGCGGAAGGGTAAGTCCTCTAAGGGCGGAAAGAAGGGAGCAGATCGTACTAGAGGGTACGAGGGCCCCCTTCGTATCTGCCTGGATCGCACCTGTGCGACAGGAACAGCGGTGCCAGTTAGACCGGTCAAGCCAAGACCAAAATGGATGGCTCTCTCTCTCGTCAAGAGGGGGGGGGGGGGGGGAGAGCAGATCACGAGCCAGACACCCGCATTAGGTGTCGATGCGTCTATAGTGGGTGGAAGGCTCATGCGTTTCGTCGAGGCTTGGCGAGGTGTGACGTCAGACAGTCTGGTCCTGGGATGGTTATCCCAGGGGTACATGCTCGAGTGGTGGAATATTCCACCACAGAATGTGTCTTTGGCACCTGTCTGGACACCCGTACCAAGGGAACCAGACAAGTTAGAAGCCATTCAAAACGAAGTGTCAGGTTTGCTTCTAAAGGGAGCAATACAACCAGCAAACCGGAACACTCCAGGCTTCTATTCAAATATGTTCCTTGTTGCCAAGAGCACAGTGGGGGTTGAGACCCGTACTAAATCTCAGGCCATTAAATTGGTTTATCAATACGCCTCGGTTCCAGATGGAAACTCCGAGGTCGGTAATGGCAGGATTGAGGAAGGGAATGTGGTGCGTGTCAATCGATCTGAAAGATGCATATTTCCACATTCCAATGAACAGGAGTTGTCACAGGTTTCTGAGATTTGCGTTTCAGAATCAAGTATGGGAGTTTATTGTCCTCCCATTCGGACTGTCGACAGCTCCAAGGGTTTTCACAAGAGTGGTCCTTGCGGTGACAGCGTTTCTCAGAAAAGAGAATGTGGCGCTACACACCTACATAGATGATTGGCTGATCAAAGCAGACACGTCATCCAGGTTAGAGGTGGATACTGCTCTGACTCTGAAGTTACTGAAGTTACTTTCAGATCTAGGCTGGATAGTCAACAAGGAGAAATCCGAGTTGACACCCACTCAACATTTCGTTTATTTAGGGACACAATTCGATCTCGAGGAGGGCAGGGTTTACCCGTCAGAGCCCAGAGTGGTGTCTTTGTTATGGCATGATGGTCTCCATGGAGCAGGTGATCCCGTACGCTGCTCTATTGCGAATACCTATCCAGTTGTATCTGGTGTCTCTGTGGAAACAGAGAACAGAACCCCTTCAAAACTGGTGCCAGTTTTGGAGGCAATAATGTTGCATCTTGTATGGTGGAAAAAGCGACAGAATCTCCTAGTAGGGGTTTCGCTGCACCTACCCCACCCCCAGCTGTCCGTGTACACGGATGCATCGCTGGAGGGGTGGGGGCCTGCCTGGGAGAACACCAGGTCTCGGGCACATGGACTCTCCAGGAGAGCCAGCTGCATATCAATCTGTTTGAAATGATGGCAGTGGAACTGGTGTTGGAAGAATTTCTTCCGATGATCAGGGGCAAGGTGATATTGATACGGTCGGACAATTCGACGGTAGTATCATAAATAAATCGCCAAGGCGGGACCAAGTCACCCACACTGTGTATCAAAGTGTGGCACTTGATTCAATGGTGCAGGAATTACTCGGTTGTTTTGAAAGCAGCTCACATTCCTGGGCGATTGAACATTCTGACGGATGCTTTGTTTCGCAGACAGATAATTCTGCCAACAGATGGTCCCTCAACCTTCCAGTTCAACGAAGGATCTTCGAGCATTGGGGCAAACCCAACGTGGACTTGTTCACCACAAGGGAAAATGCTCAAATCATGACTTATGTCTCGCCGATTCCAGATCCAAATGTCGTCGATACAGACGCCCTGGCGATAAGCTGGAGAGGGATGCACGCTTACGCGTACCCACCCACCATTCTTCTGCCGAAGGTATTGGTGAAGATCAGGGAGGAACCGTGCCTGGTCCTGCTAATAGCGCCGTATTGGCCCAGCATCTTCTAGATCTGCTGGTGGAAAACCCAGTGCAGTTACCCGAGATTCCGAACATAATCTCCCAGGCCAAGGGGCACTTCCTACACGAGCACCCCAAAATGTTCAAATTGACTGCGTGGATGTTATCAAACAACGTTCCACGTCGGAAGGCTTTTCTTGACAAGCTGCTTATTTCATCGCGGCTGCGAGAAGGAGGTCAACCTTCAAGTCCAACAAGGTTAACAATTTTGCAGACTGGTGTGAAGAAAAGGGTATCAGCAAATAGCAGACTTTCTCTATGAGCTGTTCTTTTCAGGACTAGCTCCCGTCATAATTGCTGGATACAAGTCAGCTTTGGCATCAGTTATCCCATGTCTAGCCAACAGGGAAAGTCCAGAGGTGGCCCAGTTAAATGTGATGGTGAAGGGAATGAGCATTCTCCTTCGATCAATACTCACCATTCTGTTACTTCTGATATACAGCTGGCCCTGACAGCGGCTCTAGGATTATAGACTTAGAAAGCTTTACCGACTCCTGGGAACCGGGTACTCGGTTCCCAACTGCCGAGTACCCGTTTACCATAGAGCTCATTCTTGTTTGCATAGCAACAAGAGCAATACATGCTTTCTGCATTAAGGATTTTAGTGGTTTTTTTGTGAAACAAGATCTACGTCTTTAATCTGTGATAGTTTGTGTGTTCGTGAAAGGATTAACTAAGGACTATGGAGAATACCGCCGAAGATAACCAGGTTGTATCGTTCTTTATTATCCATAGTTAAAAGACTTAGGTCTCTAAATTTCGTTGTGTCGCATGTTCCAATTTCTGACCCAATAGAATCTGGGATGTGTGCTAACAACGATATATGCCAGACGATCGCCTTCTTTAACCCCCAACAGGCGATCGGCAGATATGAAAATAGGTGTTTGCTACAGTATTTCTAACACGAATATCGGCTGACGTCGTTTCTCCATAGAACCCGAGCGGGTGACGTCACACCCGGTCGCTCGGATGTTTATGTGAAGAAAAATATTTTCATTAATTCGCGCATCTTGTTCTGGGTGCTGCGTACTAAAAATGGTACCAGAAACTTTAGAATGATCAAGTTTACGTGCGATCACGATCGGTTTGCAATGATCGGTGGTTTCAAAATTCTTGAGTAGATGCGTGGTCTGCGGTTTTACCATGTGATACAGCAGTTTGTTATACATTTTGTTGTTTTCTTCACATATCGTGCTGCTTTCGTTAGGAGTATAATTTATATTGATTAGTAAATATACCCCGAATGCTATGCGATATGATTCCTGGAGCCGTTACACATCCTGGAGGATCTATTATGGGTGTGTGTGATGCCCGCCGCGTTCTTGTCGTCATAATCAATGCGATCGTTGTTGTAACGTGGCGGGGTGGGGTGCGGGGAGGTTACGGTTAATTTATGAGTCAAAATTATTTGAAAATTAATTGTCTGCCTTCCATCCGGGTCTCGTTCCGCTTGTTTATTGTAGGTTTGTGCTTATGTTATAGGCCAGGCCAGCCCCGCCATCATGTGACGAATGCCATAAGTTTGTCCGTGTAGTGTTCAAGGAGCATGCTTGTTTTAGGTGTTCCCTGTGTAATATAGATCATAGGTGTAATGTTTGTGCAGTGTGGTCCGTCGAGATGATGGTTAAGTTCCTTGCCCAGAAGGACTTAGCTGGGTCTGACGCGGGGTCTGACGCGGGGTCCGGCGGTCCGAGACGAAATCGTGGAGCGCCCGGTTCGGCCGGTGGGGGTGCTCCACGTCCCCAGCTGGAGGTGGCGGAGATGGCACCGCCGGCGTGGTTTGGTCTGACTATGCAGGGTTTTCTGCATAGCGTTCCACCCACGCTGGTGTCGTCCCTGCTACCAAAGGTTGGGGGGCAGTTTCTCCCCATGCCTGGTACGGATCCTGTCCTTGGACAGGATTCTGGACTGGTTACCGAGGGGGCCGTCTCGTACGGCCCCCTGGCAGTCCTGGCTGGCTTCGGCCAGACGGGTTCTGTCTCTCTGCGGCCACCTCCGGGTGGTCCAGTAGCGGTGGCCGGTCCGTCAGGTGTGGGAGCCGTCCGCCAGGACGGCTCCGCGGTGGACTCGTCTAGTGACGGCTCTTCGGAGACGAGGAGGCCGAGGAGGAGAGGTTGCTGCAGCCCGTGAAGCCGCAGGTGGAGAATATGGAGGTTGATTCCGTCCTGGACGGAACCGGCCTCCATTTGTCTGGTTTGGCGCAAGCCAGGTCAGCGGCTCCGCCTGCGGCTGAGGCCAATCCGTTACCGTGCACCGGTTCCGGGCGGCTTGGTTTGTCACCAGCCGTCACGGGAACGGGTGTGCCGGGCCAGGCGTGGTACTCACCTATCTCGCCTGGTCCGGCAGTCGGACGTGGGGTGCCGTTGGCGCCCGTGTCCGGCTATGGTTCCGCGACTGTTACGGGTCCGTATGGTTTTCCGTGCGGACCTACCCCATGGACCGGAGTGTTTCATGGGATGGCGGCGGAACCATGTGGTAGCGGAGTGCCTGGCGTGTCAGCCGTGGCTCCTTGCCGGGAAGCCGTGGCTCCTTGCCGGGAGGCCGTGGCTGGCAGACCCGTGAGCACGTCAACGGGTGACGTGTTTGCGGGGGTGTCTTCATCGGAGGTAGTTTGGTCAGATGCTCTGGCGTGGCTAGCCAGGGTTGACCCGTCTGTGGTTTCGGCCACGGCCGATGAAGATGCGCCCCGTCCGTCGGTTGCGTCGATTAGGACGGGGATTTTGCCCGCGGCCCGGATCTAGTCAGTGGGACTGGATCCACGGTTCATAGATTTGTTGGATGCTATTTATAGCATACAACTAATGACCAAGGGTCAGCTCCCTGCGGCCTCCAGGGAGGTGCGGGCAAGATGTCGTATTCCGCGGGGGGAATACGACAGGTATGGTGTAGTCCCGTCGGTCACGGAGGATGACCGATGGGTACTGGGAGTCCAGAGTGCCGGGTCGGGTGGCCCCGGTCTGGCACTAGTGGATAAGTCTCAAGTACACCAGGAATAAGTCCTGTCCCTATGCGATGAGGGTGTGAGGGCAGCGATGAGCGCTGTCAATCATTATCGTCTCCTTCAGTCGGTGTGGGCTGAAGCGGGGGCAGGCCACCCTGTGCCACCTGTGGCGCTTTCATGTGTTAATGACGGCTTGGTGCTGTCGACGGACGCATTGGCAAGGGTGCAAGCGCGAGTGACGAAGTCCAGGAGGCAAATGGTCATTGACCATATGCGTCCGGCTACGGCCAGGGAGCGTCTTCTTGGGATGCCCCTGACAGGGCCTAGCATCTTCGGTGGCCAAGCGCGGGCCATCTTAGAGGATACCGCCAGTATCGCGCAGAATCGGTTAGCGGTAAACCTACAGCTAGAGCTAGTGCGGCAAGCGCACGCACTAGGGGCTGTGGGGAAACCGCTAACGGGACAGCCTTCAAAGAAGCAGAAGAAGCATAAGGGCACGGCGAAAGCCAAGCCTGTTGCGACTTCTGCTTCAGCTGGGTTTTCGGAGCCGCCGCCGGCGAAGAAGCCCAGGAAGGTTGTAGAGGCGCCTACCCTCCCCAATGTTGCTCCTGACCGCCCTAGGGGCGGGAAGGGCAAGGGTAAGGGTAAGGCCTCAAAGGGCAGACAGAAGGGGCCGAAGCGTACCTGAGGGTACGGAAGGGGCCGAAGCGTACCTGAGGGTACGGAAGGGGCCGAAGCGTACCTGAGGGTACGGAAGGGGCCGAAGCGTACCTGAGGGTACGGAAGGGGCCGAAGCGTACCTGAGGGTACGGAAGGGGCCGAAGCGTACCTGAGGGTACGGAAGGGGCCGAAGCGTACCTGAGGGTACGGAAGGGGCCGAAGCGTACCTGAAGGTACGGAAGGGGCCGAAGCGTACCTGAGGGTACGGAAGGGGCCGAAGCGTACCTGAGGGTACGGAAGCTCCCTTCATATCCGCCCGGACCGCGCCTGTGCGACAGGAACAGCGGTGCCAGTTATACCCGTCGTGCCTAGAACGAAATGGTTCTCACTCTCTCTCGTTAAGAAAAGGGGGGGGGGGCGGACTGCGAGCCGGACAACCCCGTTAGACGTCGAGGCGTCTATGGTGGGTGGAAGGCTCATGCGTTTCGTCGAGGCCTGGCGAGGTGTGACGTCAGACAGTCTGGTCCTGGGATGGTTATCCCAGGGTTACATGCCGGAGTGGTGGGACTTTCCACCACAAAATCTGTCTTTGGCACCTGTCTGGACACCCGTACCAAGGGAGCCAGACAAGTTAGAAGCCGTTCAAAAGGAAGTGTCGGGTTTATGTCTGAAGGGAGCAATAAAACCAGCAAAGCGGAACACTCCAGGCTTCTATTCAAACATGTTCCTTGTCCCCAAGAGCACAGGGGGATGGAGACCCATACTCAATCTCAGGCCATTAAATTGGTTTATCCATACGCCTCGGTTCCAGATGGAAACGCCGAGGTCGGTAATGCCAGGATTGAGGAAAGGAATGTGGTGTGTATCGATCGATCTGAAAGATGCATATTTCCACATTCCTATGAATCGGAGTTGGCACAGGTTTCTGAGATTTGCGTTTCAGAATCAAGTATGGGAGTTTACAGTTCTCCCGTTTGGCCTGTCGACAGCTCCGAGGGTTTTCACAAGAGTGGTCCTTGCGGTGACAGAGTTTCTCAGAAAAGAGAACGTGGCGCTACACACCTACATAGACGACTGGCTGCTCAAGGCAGACTCGCCAGCCAGGTTGAAAGTGGATACTGCTCTGACTCTGAAGTTACTTTCAGATCTAGGCTGGATAGTCAACAAAGAGAAATCCGAGTTGACGCCCACTCAACATTTCGTTTATTTGGGGAGGCGTTTCGACCTCGAGGAGGGCAGGGTTTACCCGTCAGAGCCCAGAGTGGTGTCTCTGTTAGCCATCCTCAGGAGTTTTCGAGTGGGAAACCACATTCAGGCGAGGCGGTTCCTTCAGATGCTGGGCATGATGGACTCCATGGAGCAGGTTATCCCGTACGCTGCTCTAATGCGAAGGCCTATCCAGTTGTATCTGATGTCTCTGTGGAAACAGAGAACAGAACCCCTGTCAAAACTGGTGCCAGTTTTGGAGCCGATAATATCGCATATTCTATGGTGGAAACAGCGTCAGAATCTCCTATTAGGGGTTTCGCTGCACCTACCCCACCTCCAGCTGTCCGTCTACACGGATGCATCGCTGGAAGGGTAGGGTGCCTGCCTGGGAGAACACCAGGTCTCGGGCACATGGACTCTCCCGGAGAGTCAGCTGCATATCAATCTGTTGGATCTGTTGGAAATGATGGCAGTGGAACTGGCGTTGGAAGAGTTCCTTCCGATGATCAGGGGCAAGGTGATATTGAGACGGTTGGACAATTCGACAGTAGTATCATATATAAATCGCCAAGGCGGGACCAGGTCGCCCACTCTGTGCATCAGGGTGTGGCACTTGATTCACTGGTGCAGGAATTACTCGGTTGTTTTGAAAGCAGCTCATATTCCTGGCCGATTGAACATTCTGGCGGATGCTTTGTCTCGCAGACAGAAAATCTTGCCAACAGAATGGTCCCTCAACCCTCCAGTTCTGCGACGGATCTTCGCGCACTGGGGCAAACCCAACGTGGACTTCTTCGCCACAAAGGAAAATGCTCAAATCATGACATATGTATCGCCGACTCCAGATCCAAATGCCGTCGATACAGACGCTCTGGCGATAAGCTGGAGAGGGATGCACGCTTACGCGTACCCACCCACCATTCTTCTGCGGAAGGTATTGGTGAAGGTCAGGGAGGAACCGTGTCTGGTCCTGCTAATAGCGCCGTATTGGCCGAGCAGGGCGTGGTTCACGGATCTTCTAGATCTGCTGGTGGAAAATCCTGTGCAGTTGCCCGAGATTCCGAACATAATCTCCCAGGCCAAGGGACGCTTCCTACACGTCCCGAAATGTTCAAATTGACTGCGTGGATGTTGTCAAACAACGTTCCACGTCGGAAGGCTTTTCTCGACAGGCTGCTGATTTCATCGCGGCTGCGAGAAGGAGGTCAACCTTCAAGTCATATACCAACAAGGTTAACAGATTTGCAGACTGGTGTGAAGAAAAGGGTATTGATACCTTTCAATCCACTATTCAGCAAATAGCAGACTTTCTCTGTGAGCTGTTCTTTTCAGGACTAGCTCCCGTCACAATTGCTGGATACAAGTCAGCTTTGGCATCAGTTATCCCTTGTCTAGCCAACAGGGATAGTCCAGAGGTGGCCCAGTTAAGTGTGATGTTGAAGGGAATGAGCAATCTCCGCCCGAGACAACCGGTAGTCATTCCAGCCTGGAGTCTATCTTTAGTGCTTAATGTACTGGCCAAGCACCCTTTTGAACCGTTGCGTTCAGCTAGTCTAAAGCATTTGACTCTAAAGGCGGTCTTTCTATTGGCAGCTTCCTCAGCTAGAAGGCGCAGTGAGATCCATGCGCTTTTGGCACCGATTTATTGTTTCTGGAGAAGGTCTGCGTCTTCTGCCAAGAGCAGAGTTTATGTCAAAGAACCAATCTTTGAGATATCCCGGCAAACCGATCATTATACCTAAACTGACAAGGTTTGATCGTGATGCCAGTGTATGGTGCCTGGTCTGTGCTTTTGACTAAATACAGAAAACGGACAGACTCGACCTGGCACACGATGTTAGAGGAATAGCCGCCCGACCGCCCTTTACAGTGGTGTTCCGTTAGAGGACATCATGGCCGTTGCACAATGGCACTGTGAGTCCTCATTCACGGATTACTATATGAGTGATATGTCAGACTCAGCCAATCCACTCGCTTTAGCTGTTTTGAAACGATTGTTAAGCGACCACACTGCTCTTCTCCCTTTTTTGACTTTGGTAAGAAAGAATTAAGAAGCAGACATGGTCGAGCGCGAGAGGATGACAAGATTGTGGCCGGACAAGTGAATGGTTGGAGGTGGTACGTCTGGAATCCATTTATCATGAGGTAATTCAAGATTGAGTTTTTTGTATTATGTCTATATATCATGTTCATTCATCTTAAATATTCATGCTCATTCCCAGGCTAATATATTTGTATATGCAAAGAGCAGTTAACCCTCTTGGCATATTTTTGTTTTCAGGCGAGATGCATGTTCGTGAGTTCTCTCCCTTTACTTAGGAGAAAAATGGGGGGGGGGGGGGGGTGGCTGTGATGCGAATGTGATTCGGCTCCGTTAACTTGATGGTCCTTTTAGGTCTCCATTGGTCAAGTTTTAAGTCTAGCTCTTTCTCCAAGGGGCAAAAGTAGCAGTTATGGCTTGCCCCTTCCCACCAGGTTACTGACCAGGCAGTTGGGAGCCGAGTACCCGGTTCCAAGGAGTCGGTAAGTCTATAGTCCTAGAGCCAGCTGTCAGGGCCAGCTGTATATCAGAAGTAATAGAATCAGAAGTAATAGAATGGTGAGTATCGTTAGATCTCGGATAAATGGAAATTGAAATTTCCTTCTTCGAACCATTGCGTTCGGATAGTCTAAAGCATTTGACTCTAACGGCAGTTTTTATATTGGCAGCTTCCTCAGCTAGAAGATCCATGCACCTTCAGCAGAGAGGGACCGATGTATTGTCTCCGGAGAGGGTCTGCGTCTACTGCCAGTTCTTTGCCTAGATATGGAGAAAGCCTTTGATAGAGTTAACCATCGGGGTTTTTTAATACTTTAAAATCGTTTGGCTTCATGGATGATTACATTAAATGGGTCAAACTTCTCTATACCAATATTTTCAGTACTGTCCTTGTAAATGGTCATCTATCTGATCCATTTAATCTGATCCATTTAATGTTACTAGATCGGTAAGGCAAGGGTGTAGCTCCGCTACTTTTTGTTATTGTTATCGAAGTGTTTGCCATACAAATTAGAAAATATAAAGAGGTCACTGGTTTTAAGGTCCCAGGTTTTCCTGAAAATATTAAGTTGTCCATGTATGCAGACGACAGTACCTGTTTTTGCTCAAATATGCGGGACGTGGACAATGTTCTAAAAATTGCTGGAATTTATTGGAAGGCAAGCGGGGGTAAATTAAATATCACAAAAACTTCTTGTTACGTTTAGCCATCATCAGACCATGCTTTTGGCATTTCATGGCCTAACGGTCCTTTCATCATCAGACCATGCTTTTGGCATTTCATGGCCTAACGGTCCTTTGAAAATTCTCGGTGTTCAATTTGGCCCTAATATCTTGCACGATGACATGTGGTCTGAAATTTACACTAAACTAACAAATAGTCTGAATTATCGGAAATCTCGGGATGTCTCATTATTTGGAAAAAGTATAATCACCAAAACTATGGCATGTAGCAAACTTTATTATACAGGTTCAGCCTTTGTCCTGCCCAAAGCTTTTTAATAGGACAATGTTCCTGTATTTATAGAACACTACCCGTACAGACTTTCTAAAACGGGAGTCTGTAATTGGATTGAAAATGGTGGCCTCGAAGTGGTAAATATACAAGTCAAATTGACTTCCTTTTTACTTATGCATATTTATTTATTTTTATATATTATTAAACGGGTCTGCAGTGGCCTGGACATATTGGCGAGGTTTCACATTAAGAAGTCTTAGGCCCGATTTCGCATCCAATTTGGTACCCCATGGGCACATGTTTTATCAAAAGTGCCTAAACGCATTTAGATTCATTCAAACAAACTATTCTCGATTGGTTTGCAAAATTGTCTTCAAAAATGTTTTATAAAATGATAATGTCCAAAAATGTAGGGAAAATCGATTTACAAACCTATTTCCCAAATGTCAATTTTAAAGTTTCTTATAAAAATAATGTAGACAAATTTTTAGATCCGTGTCTAAAGACTTTGGGCCTACAAATTAACTCACGATATAGTTCCCGCCAAAGTCACGGTCTATAAACGATGGCCAACAGATTGAAATTGTGTATTTTGTTCAGGATGGGAAACTGTTAATCATTTATTAATCTACTGCCCTGAAATACAGGCCCTTTGGAATTTTGTAAACGTTTTTCAGTGTTCTTTCTAATAGCATGGTTCTATCACCAGAAATGATCAGATTTAACAATATACCACCAAGTATACATATAATACTGATGTTATACTATATATTATCAATTTGGTAAAACATGTAATCTGGACCATAAGATGCGATGTATTTAACACAAAGCCTTGACTGGGAATGATATGTGTTGTAGCTTTCTAGGTCGTTTAAAATTCAGGATTCTTGTGGACAAATTTAGATTAGAAACAGACATTTTTGAAAAATATTGGCTTAATTCGAATATTTTCTGTAAAAAAGATCCGTCTGATCAATCCAAAATTATATTTAAGTTCTGAAGTTGCCATCATGTATAACATATAATGCCCATATCTATTGCTACTGCCTAAGGCTGAAAATTAATTTTAATCTCATTTCATGTAAATATGTTGTATAGGTTTATTATTATATTTTGCTAATCTTGTTCTTCCCCTTGTTTTTGCAGATGCGGTGGGGACAACACAGTGAATCAGGGTATATAGTTAAAATTATGCATGCTAGGCCACCGCATTTGGCAAGGGTAGTTTATTTCTTTAAAAAAAACAAAAAACATATATATTCCCCCAAATTGGAACCCGGGATGATACACGGCGCAAAATCGTGTGAAAAAACAAATATACACACGGAAAAAAAAAAAAAAATATCAAAGCTGACATGACATGTTTAAAAAAAAAATTATTATTTCAGCTCATTATTAAAAGAGGGCAGCGCCCCTGTTAACCGGGTGGGGAAAAAAACAAGAAATAAAGAAAAAAAAGAAAAAAAGAAAAAAAACTTAAGGGAGTGGGCCCGGGTCGAGGCCTTACCATTCCACTCCGGTTTGGCTGACACCCGCGATCACCCCAAATGTGGTAATGAAATCTGAAGAATTATGCCTGCCTTCATTCACCTAAAAATGGCCAACACGAATCCCAGATGATTCCGGTTAACCTTTGTTGTCGAAGAATTCCGTACCTTAAAATTAATTTTAATCTCATTTAATGTAAATATATTGTATAGGTATATTATGATATTTTATTAACCATGTTCTTCCCGTTGTTTTTGCAGATGCGATCAATCAGGATGTATAGTAAAAGAAAACATATGCATGCTAGGCCACCACATTTGGCAAGGGTATTTTTATTTTTTTTAAATGTTGCCCCCCCAAATTGGAACCCGGGATGATACACAGCACAAAATTGTGTGAAAAAATAAAAAATTAAAGCTGACATGACATGAATAAAAAATAATTGCACAATTAAAGCTGGTGTCATGAAAAAAAGATAAACTTTTACTTCAGCTCATTATTAAGAGGGCAGCACCCCCTGTTAACCTGATGAAAACCCCCAAAAAACTTAAGGGAGTGGCTCGGGTCGAGACCTTATCATTGCACTCCGGTTTGGCTGACACCGGCGATCACCCCATATGTGGGTGACTCGAGTGCATAATTTTTTCATGTGGGGGATGCGTTCACGCTATCCCTGTAATAATGAAATCTGAAGAATTATACCTGCCTTCATTCGCCTAAAAATGGTCAACGCGAATTCCTGATGGTGCGTGTGATTTGGGAAGTCTGCCCTTGTCAGGTCCTTCCGAACAATTAAGTTTGAATAAAATTAGCCCAGCCGTTCTAAATGAGGGATGAGTATGTATATGGTCTTTTAAATGATTTCCAGGAATTCTTTGGCGCAATTCTTGTCCACATACGGCGGCGATTGTGGTAGTCTTACGCCCCCCCCCCCCCCAGCCCCCCCCCCAACGTATCATCAGCTCTGTATCACTACAAAAATTGACGCGATCCACGTAGTGGATCCAGAGATACCTTGTCATTTACTGCACAGCGTCTTGTCTGCAAATCCTAGCAATACTTTAGCGTCTGTTGCTGGACATTTACTGAGAAGAGTGGAGTTTCTCGACCAGTAAATAAAGTTTGAAAGCGTGGACATATCTCTGAGATGGGATTCACATGGTTTTCGTGTGTAAGAATAATAATTGCAAGGGAGATAATCCCTCTCACCCTATGGTACTAGTACACTAGGTCGACATGCGTATCTCCTTTGGAGCATGCATCGTATTTTGAATTATTATGTATATATTATCAAAAATACGTCGGTAACCTTTCACTGGTGCACGCGCGACCTTTAATCATGTGACAGCTGCTTATATAACGGGGCCCATTTCTCCTAAAATGACCTGGGGCCGATTCTAGTAATTCTGCTACCTCTTGTTGGTCTTGGGAACTTAATTACATTTTAAAATTTTAATTAGTAGGGCAAGCTTCGGCAAAGGAGGTAATCTCGTATGCAAACATTTTGCTCTCTGACGTGCCAGGTACGCTGCTGCAGCCCGTTGTCATGCTATTGATGGTTAGAACGGTCGATTTCTTCTGCCTGTTCGGAAAGCAAGGCTGAATGAAATAAATCGGTTATGCCTCTCAATGGCTGGGCCATATAAACTCGCAACGATTATTTACCATAGGCTCTGCCAAGACGTAACTTTCTATTTGAAATGACTTCTTATAAAGCTTATAGGAACGTAGTTTGGGGTTATTATCAACGTCGCGAGTTCTCTAAACTAAGGTTAACTGCACATTCCCTACGAATTGAAAATACGAATTGAAAATGATATTCCCGACCCTAACTTCCAGCCGATGCTTGATTATGTAAATTATGCGATTCTGTCAATGTAGAAGATGAAAAGCATTTATGTTCGATTGTGCTGCTTTTCTTGTCGAGAGTTCAACTGTTAGTAGTCTATCACAATGTACAACATTTGACACACTATCTGAATTGCAAAGGTGACTGGGATATTATAAAAATTATTACCAGTTTTGTAAATACTGTCGCTCAAAAAAGAAAGACACAATCGCCCTCATAATTCTGCTGTCCGCCAATTACCCATATGTATATATATAAATTGTATAATTTGTTATTCCTATGACATACTAGTTTTATTTTTTGCATTTATTATTCGTACTTGCAATATCCGCATGGTTGGGTTATTGCAATAAAGAATCTGAATCCTCCCTACCTGGGCAAAAACGCTAACATAGAATAACCTCCCTACCTGGCCCACCCACACCTCTCAAGCGCAGATAATACAAAGTGCAAAAACGCTAACATAGAATAACCTCCCTACCTGGCCCACCCACACCTCTCAAGCGCAGATAATACAAAGTGCAAAAACGCTAACATAGAATAAAAGACTATGTACAATACTCGTGAAATTAACTAGATCAGTAAAACGGCCACAATATCTTCTTATAGTTGAGGTAGTCTAGTGATGTTTTATGTGAATTACCTACACGTCATTATCATGAACGATGTAGAACGAATAATTAAATATTTCAAATAATTATGCTAAACCTGATTCTGCAATACTTAGCTACTAAATAGACTGGTTGGATTTGGAGAAAATCTAATTTCTAGACGCATTTTTTGGGAAAGTTAAATTATTTTGTTGAATATTTTGGAAATAATTTGACTGGGCACTGTTGCTGCCATAGGCACAGCCAGCAACAATGCGCAGTCAAATTAGTCTAAAAATACTTAACAGCTTACCTGTCGAGTTACCATGAAAAAAATGGCAGTTTGTGATGACATAGGTTCAAAGTATATAAAACGATCACAATATGTTGAATTTATTCCAGAAAATTTCAACTTTATCATAGAAAATGTCCATTTGCAGAGAATTTACCGCTGGAATGGCTGGTTTGATTACCGAGCCAGTCA
The DNA here is from genome assembly GCA_034401795.1 of Chaetoderma sp. LZ-2023a. Taxonomy (NCBI): domain Eukaryota; kingdom Metazoa; phylum Mollusca; class Caudofoveata; order Chaetodermatida; family Chaetodermatidae; genus Chaetoderma; species Chaetoderma sp. LZ-2023a. The sequence goes on from CM067373.1 coordinate 38,025,983, forward strand.
TTCTAGTGGTGGATTTCGGGGATCATCTTCTCTTGGTCTGCAAATGGACGTTTCTTAGAGACCGCTCCAGAAATAGTTGTGGCTGATATGCGTTTTAACAGGTTATCAATCACTTGGTGCCATAATGATGCCATCATTTAACAAACCATTCCACATCCACCAATTTGTTGGTAAATTCCAAATCATCGCCCTTTAATATACATGTGGACTCTTGTTAATTACTGTTACTGTTTAAAGGTATTATTGCTGTGTGTCTTGTATAATTTCAAGTGTGTCTTTTCATGACTGGCAATGTCTCTGTACGTACATTTGAAGCCATCGACAAGGCCGCGTAGAGTGTTTGATCGCTTGATAAACCTCTGTATAACTAAACCTCTGAATAGCGATGCCAATGTCTGAGTACCCAGTAAACGCATACTTACCTCGCACGGCTCTTCACTCTGAATTCCTGTGCCCGTTTCTGCAGCCTTTTTTCCGCATGAGGAAAGGGTGTATGTGCCCATTTTATGACAAAGTTAGGTACAGTTGTTACAGCATCATGCCTGTCACAGAAAGTGTTAATTTGCAGGCTGGAGCATTCATAGTTAAAAATGTAATGGAAACCTTCGTTAGTTTGTAGGACCGATCTAAAGTATGTAGTTAATGGCGTTAACAGTGATAATGACGATGTTAGTGTATATAAACTTGAGAATTTATTTGAGTGGTACATTTGCCTGAGCAATAAACTGACCTATAATAGACTGTTATCTATCAATTCCAAAAGGAGGTGGTGAGAGGACATATACCTTTACTTCTACCAGTGTTTCGGTGTTGAATGTCCGGGTACATTGGCTACCGGGTCATGTGAGTAATGCCTTTGTAAAGAAAGCATTAGCGCCATATGGTACTGGGCTTGTGTTGAAAGCGATTACTGTGCAACCTGAGGATGGGAGCAGGTGACTGCTGGGCTAAGCACAGCCATTCTACAGCTTAATGGTGAGCAGAGAAGGAACATACCTTATATACTCAATTTCTCCGAGGGGGGGGGGGTAATATTATGGGAATCTTTATAGGGAGGATGCCCAGCTGCTGGCCTTACAGACAAGTGGGTCATGTTCGCCTGCGGTGCCCAGGACGAACTGATTTTAAACCATCCCCTAATGGTGCCTGGGCGGACATTCTTAGACAGCGACATATTGACGAAGGCATCGATCCAGAGGATGTTGGTGTAGAGCGACAACGTGCATGGCGGAGGCAACATCTCCGACCAGAGGAAACCATTCTGTTGCAGGAAACATCAACCTCTCTGCCAGTTTCAGCACACCATCAGAATAAGGAGGCACAGAGCATATTGTCACCATTGAAAACACAAAAACCCATCAGCAGAGAAATGAGAATACTGCTGAATCGCTTAAATTCATAGTGAAGATTAAGAACAGTTGGTGATGATGGATGGGTCATTTGATTCTGACAATGACGAGAAAGAGCCAGCTGGCCATGCAAGCGTGTCTAGTAAAGCTGTGAACAGGGACCCAGCTGTATGAGTGGTGAAACGGCCGTTTCCCTGAGTAGGGGGAAACAAGTCAGTGCTAGCCAGCCATTGCTCCACAATCCGATGATGTTAAAGTAGGAACAGAATGAAACTGCGGGTATGGCTAGTCAAAAGGTCCATAGAGGCCACCCATCTAGTGGTAGTAGGAGAGGGGGTAAGAAATTAGCTGTATCGCCATTTTACTGCTGTCCTGCACTCCTGAATGCTGTGCTGGTAATACAGGTGTAAAATGGCTGTCATTCTTTTTCTTAGCCAACTTGTCCTATTTTGGCTGATATGATACATTTCTTATATATTGTCAAAATTGTTTTCCTTTTTGCTTTGTGGTAGTAAAGTCACTAATAGGGTGGCGACATTTCTTGATGTTTTTACTGTTGTCGTTGTCCTTGCGGCGGCGGCGGCGGCTACTACTACTACTACTACTACTACTACTACTACTACTACTACTACTACTACTACTGTGGATGTTGCTGCTGCTGTTACAACTGCTGCTGGGCCATTCCATGGAAAGTGGCAATGAAATTGTTTCATTATTACTTGGGATAGTCAAATGACAGAAATAACATCAGGTTAACAGCGGTAGAAACAGTCATAACATTAGCACCATTCAACTGCATTGCATAACGTTGTTAATACATCATAGAGAAATTTACAATAATTATCTTATGCTCTTTATATGATTCTGTTGTTCTAATTTAGTTGCATTTATATTTATTTTTAAGAGATTTAATGGTATTTTGAGAAAGTAAACTCAAATTGCATGGCATCTTTACCATACATTAATTGTGATCTTATTTTGAATACTCACATCACCTGTAACACAAGTGCCACATTTATATAATAAAGTTTTCCTTCCAAGTCTACATGAATAAGGTTACAATTTTTAGTATAATATCAAAAGCAGTCATCTTGGCCAATCATTTGACATACATTATAAAAATACTTTTGAAGAAATAATGTGAAGAATCAACTAGATTAAAGTGTAACACACGTGACGTCACGTGTGTTACATGAGTTGACTAGTATAAATAGCTAAATATTCAACTCCATTATGGTAGCTTTCCTAGGAAATCTAAGTTTTAATAGATATTCATTTGTTCATATTCACTTTCACTCTGTTGTCTCATCAATTTATTTAGTAAATTATGGCATGGTTTCTTTAGTTACATCATGCAAATGTAAACACGCTATCTGCTTTTAAGAGCTCTATGAATCAACATTAGAGGACATGCATCTCACTTATATTTTAATTAAATCCATCTCCTTAAACGTTTCCTAGACAATATACAAAGAATTAGTGTGGCGTCGATAAGCAGCCTATTTTTATAATAAGTAAAATCGCAACATTACAGACAAACCATAATGCAGAATAAAAGTACCCAGTAAATGTTATTTTAAATCTGTCTATCTAGAGGCACACTAATCCCAAACAGAGCATGGCTATGCATACCTGGCCTATGTGTGTTGAGTTCGTCTATATGTACCATTAGTTTAGTGATGATATTATGGGCTTTATATTTTACATGTGTAGTTGCTACAGTTACTGGAACTAAACAGCCTACTTGTCATATTTTCTGACTTATCATTAATCGATTGTAGCTGAAACAAGTTATGCCCCTAGAACAGTACATGTTTCGTAACACTTACTCATGTATCAACCATAATGAGTCAATTTACTAGGAACAGTAAGTGACAGTCACATAGGACAATTACCCGACGGGCGTCAGTGTGCGTAAAATGTCTCCAAGCCAATGCATAATTGTAAAATTTAAGACACGTAACTGGTCTTCCTTTCAGAGGTTTAGATAGTATTGTCAATGTAGTTAATGAGATTCATTTTATACTTTTATATGGCGTGAATCTTCTGATATAACACATTTGGATGTCATGAGAATAGTTCTCTGTAGTGCTGTAACTTTTGATGTCTAAATGGCAGGCAGTAATTGAATGTCATCATTCACGCCTATTCCATATGATGCTGTACATATGTTTTGTCTAGTGAAATAATATATATAATTAACCAGATTTGCTACCAATATAATCATACATGTAAATCATGTTTTATCTCTGATCATAGACTAACAGTCATGTCTGTGACGATTGCAAATATTTCTCTAAGTTAACCCATGATGTATAGCAGGATTGTATAGCAGGATGCTACTTTTCCTGAAGTGTAATAAGACAAGATATTAATTTTGCAGATGAGCATTAAATGTGTATTTAAAGACAGCTTTAAAAGGAAAGTTCTTTATGTAACCCACGCGACGTGGCACAGTTTCACATGAAATTGGAGGTATCTAAATGTTGGTGATCTAGAAACTTGTCGTTGACAGAGGTAGAGAACTAGCCATATTACTTCAAATTAAATACTCCATACACATCACAGTTTAAGGTGTTTTTTACAAATTCGTTTGATGTAACACACGTTACAGGCACAAAATGATTCACATAGGAAGTTTCTGCATATAATCCAAACGTTACCCTGTAATTCAAGACTAAATACCTCATGCCAACATATGGTAGTATAAATATTTCTTTTCTTGTTCCGAAAATATTTTTGTGACTTCTCTGAAATGTAACACACGTGACATGGAATGGGCCTGCTGCTACTCCTTATACTCCGACTCCTCCGCTTCCTCCTCTTGTTACAGCTACTACCACTACTACTACTACTACTACTACTACTCCTCCTCCAACAGCCGCCGCCACTGCTGCTGCTCTTACTGCCATCTCAACTCCCCATGCTGCCGTTACCGCCGGAGTCGCTGCCCCTTTCCGAATAGCATGCGTTTTGAAACTTTGCAAACAAATATGCTGCTGTGGGAATTGTGATTAGTCCCTTCTGCTGCGGTGGCTTGCCTTTCTGTAAATAAATATTGTAAGTATATGAAATTACGTATCATGGACAGGGTATTAGGTGTGGTGGTATATTGTTTTAATACTGTTGCTATTATTGCCGCAATTACGGCTTACACCACTGCTAATACTGACCTTACTTATGTCTATCCTGGTCTATCCTACTGCTACTCCCGCACTCATTTTTTCATTCACTTGTCCGTCCATATAGTGTATGGGCATATGTCACATTTTCTAGGTTTGTGGTAATTTTGGTAGATTCTTGGCAATCATGTTTAAGCATATGTGGAACCATCCGTGATTATGAAAATAATGGGTGCCAATTTTTCTATTAATATTTAGGGCCTCCAATTTGAATTTCAAAATATCTGCCTTTAATCGCCCAATTCCTAGGAGGATGTTGAACTGAGGTGTTGTAAAAACATAATCTCAGACGACATAGACACAATATCGATGATACATTAATTGTCAAATGTTGCTTTAAAATGACTCACTCTAGATCCCCAAAACACAGCAGATTGTATGAACTAGCAGTATAAATGTTGTTCAACAGATGTCCTACTTCGATACTTTTCCTTCAATCATCTAGGTCTTGGCCAATCATTACTGGTGTAATGTTCGAGTAAGTCTCTTCTCCTCCACATTTATACAGTTCGCTACAGACCTCATTGTTTCCTCTGCATGAACATCTTCTTGAACACTTGACATTTGACGAGTTGTAGTACTGTGGAGCGAGAGGAGCTGGTACAACCTGATACAGAACTGGTAGAGGTTTATCACTTTGCTCTCACCATCAGATGGGTTCAATACCATTTCCTGGTGCCAGATATTGGCCTGAACAGGGAGTGGAGAAATTCTTCACAGCCACGAATCACTTCAATGGATGGTTCCTCTCCTTCGCATAGACCTGTCAGTGTCTCCAGAACGAAAGCACCTGCCTTCATGAAGGTTGCAAACCAGAAAAGGGAGTGGAGAAATTCTTCACAGCCACGAATCACTTCAATGGATGGTTCCTCTCCTTCTCATAGACCTGTCAGTGTCTCCAGAACGAAAGCACCTGCCTTCATGAAGGCTGCAAACCACCCATTCTTTTCCTTTCCATAGATATACCCAATTGTATCACATCCTGTGAGAGCAGGCCAGTTGATCAATGCTGCTGCTTTGTCTGGGCCAAGCTTGTCATATAATGGCTGTAAGTAGACTTTGTGTCGACGTTCGCTTATGCCCATGATTATTGCCTGATTTCTGCCCAGTTGTGGTGTTCTGCGAAGAGTCAACAGTTACCCATCTGTGTCTTGTTAATGTATGTGGATCTTCATCCCGTCGGTTACAACTTCTACAGCATGGTAAATCATAAGTATCCGCATATTCCAGCTGTCCTTGTCTCGCATTCATAATTCGTCATGACATCATAACCTTGGCAGTGCTGTAACTTATGAACTGGTTAGAGAGGTACAGAGTGAGTGAATCCTTTGTGCTACTACTAAGAACATCTTTTTGTCTTTGATGGACGTTAATCCTGAATGTATGATTTAATCCCTTCAGCTTCCCTCTCCGCTGCACCCTAGTCTGTTCCTTCAGCGATTATTCCTTGGCATAGTTATCAAATATAACCAGCACGCAACAATAATCATAAGCTTTTGATTCAATGAGTGTGAAAGCTCTTTGCAAGTTTTGAAATTCTTGACAGTCATCAACTCCTGTACTACTCCCATTCCATCAATTACAACACATGTCTGCACTCTGAACTCAGTAGGCTGTGTAGATGCTTGATAGATAGATAAATAGATAGTGCGTTTATATCGCATGCTCTAAACGCTGTACATCTAATTCCCTGTTCATTTGACAGTCTAAGTCCAGCAGCCACATGTGGCGCACTATGTCATCTCAGGTACCTATTTACAGCTAGGTCGACTGGAGCAACGCATTAAGTGACTTGCTCAAGGACACAACGCGGCGGATCAGCAGGGAAGCGAATTTGCAAACCTAGAGTTACGACAACAAATCCCTAGCCACTCACCCACCGCGACTCTGAACTGTTTGAGCAGTATCTTTGGGTACCAGCTCTTCTATCATCTTAACAGTACTTTTGTTCATAGTTGGATAGATAGAGCCATCTGGTTGCATGAGAAATTTGTTTGTGTAGGAAAACTTATGTATCCCAATAACCTCTTCCAGATTAACACTCTCTCGAGATGATTTGGCAATAACCAGCAGTCTGGGAAAGACTGATGTAGTTGCTTTCAAGTTTAAAAGCTCAGATCCAATGTGCAATTTGAGTTCTTTCGCAGCATATGTCCACGTCTTCTGTTTGACTTTGGTCATACACTCATCCAAAAACCTTTTGTCTGCTTCCATACCAGTCTCCTCTGTTGCTAGGATACTTTGTTGGACCTCGTTGCCGATGGCCTCCTTTGACATAAGTTTTAACATGTAACCGTTTGAATGGATGTTCTCACTATCAATCTCGTCTTGGAATAGGTAGCAGGGTGCCACCACCACCTTACAGTTGTGCAATTGGCCGTTCTTGGCGAGCAACCTTTGTCTGAGAGTGTATGATGCTGTGGTGCTTTAGTTCTGCTAGTGGGATCTACGGGTTGTGGGATCTACGGGTTGTTCTAACTCATCAGCAAAGCATACCAGCTCAGGAGCAGTGAGACAAAATTTCAATTACATTGCTGGATACGTTGTTATTCCAGATCCCTTCTTGGCCTTTTGTTGATTTGTTGAGATGTTCCATCGACTGGTCAACACCACTCTGTGTGAATGGAATATCTTAGCTCCGACAAGTAACAAGTTGTTCCATCTTACCACCAACAATCTTCTCAGTGCCTATTTTGGAATGAGGGATACCGAAATCTCGTTAGTATGCTGATAGATGTCGAGGGTGCTTCGATTTCCAGTGTGGGAGGACGACCACCTACTTTGCTGTATGGCAATGCACTTGACTCTTTGGATGAAATAGCTTTGTGCTTTGCCTCTCTTTCTCAATATGTTGTTTGCATGTTGCCTTAGCATAACATGATTTGTGATACACTGCGTGATATTATTCAAACTCTGGTTGTCACAGGGGTTTGAGCCGATACTGTTTACCTTCAATTTACGTAAACTTTTCACTTCTTCCTGTTGACTAGCCTCCTGCCAACATATGGTAGTATAAATATTTAGCTTACTGAAGATTCTGCTAGCTTGTGGGTGTTGTCCAGGCTGATGAGTCTTCTATGTACACCATTTACAGTTTTTGGCACCCTACTCACTTACGCCTGGGCAGACACCTTGGCTTTGAATGTGCCAAAGGTGCTTGCAGCGGCAGTGGCAACATCGCCTACTGACTCTAAGACTACAACATTTGTGGAAGGGTTAATAATACCTGGATCAGTAATTGGCTCAAAAACGGTCAGCAAAGAGTTATTGTGGATGGAGAAATATCTGATTCTGTGAATGTCGAATCTGGAGTATCACAAGGTTCTGTGCTCGGACCCTGCTTATTGCTCTACTACATCAACGATCTTCCAGCCAATTTAAATTTCAATATCGTCTTTTCGCGGATGATACAATAGCCTATCTGTGCATCTCTTCTCTCAAAGACTCTGAAGATCTCCAGAGCACCCTAACCATGATGGGCGAGTGGGCAAAATGCTGTTGCATGGTATTTCACCCTGCCAAATGCACTGTCCTATCGATCACCATGAAACGTACGCTAATCGACACTGTACAAACTGCATGGCCATGCCCTAGAGTCTGTATCAGCCGTGAAATACCTTGGGCTTTGTGACCTTAAATGGGACCAACACATCTATGTAATAAGGCAAACAGCTCTTGCTTTCCTACGGCGCAATATCAACATTGCACCAACAACCATCAAAGAACAAGCATATAAGACCCTTGTGCGGCCCTCGATGAATATGCAAGTGTTGTATGGGACCCATACACACAGACGAACATTCGCAAAATTGAGATGGTCCAAAGAAGAGCTGCCCGATACGTCACAAATAGATCGCACCATATCAGATATGATCACCCACTTGAAGTGGCGAACTCTGCAAAGAATACGCTGTATGCTGTACAAGACCTCGCATAACCAAGTAGCTATCAATTATGAGGGAAAACCGCTCGAACCAAATCAGATCTCGAAATTCAGATCCTGCGTTGCTATACAGAAGCATGAGATGTCGTTGTTCCAGAGGACTATCCGTGACTGGAATGCCCTACGATGTTACCGCTGCAAGCACCTGTGGCACGTTCAAAGCCGAGGCGTCTTCCCATGCATAAGTGAATAGGGTGGCCCCCCCAAAAAAAAAACCGTGTAAATAGTGGATCAGCTTGTTTTTTAAAGAGACAATCACAATGTATATAATTTATCATCTTTCTGACCCATCTTCTTCACATGCACACACCTACAAACTAGCAGAATCTTCAACAAGTTGAAGGAGGTTGGTCAACAAGAAGAAGATCGCATGGATTATCTAAATAACAAAAAGTTATAAAGGATGAATAAACTACTTTAAATTCTCTGGAGTAAAAAGCTCAGAATTTTAGACGGCAAAAATGTATTTCAAATTTACTTTATTTTCACTTTTCTGGCATTACCCCGGTCAATTGATTATCCCATAGAAACATTATAAACAATACAAGCAAATTTGTGCTGCAATACTAGAACAATGGCTTATATATAGTTAAAAAGCAACAATTCATATTTAGCTTAATAGTTCATAGGCGGATCCAGGATTTTTGACAAGTGTTGAATAATTGTAATATGTCACAATCAATGACCATAGGTGTGAAGACCATGATGCCTATTCACCCCCGTGGATCCGCCCCTGCAGTATTTAACAATTTCAGAACAACAATTGGTTGAATACCTTAGGCACTCTATTGTATATGTATCCCGTTTGGAACTCTGATAAAAGGTGGCCATTTTAAATTCAAAATGGAGGCCCTAAATATTAATAGTTCCTAATGAGTATTGTGTTCACAATTGCCAAGAATCTATCCAAAATTGTGCTTTTTACATAAGCTCACAGACTAATACACCCACTTCTTTCCCCTCCTTTGTGCCGTCTACCCATCCTTCCCTTCCGCCCTTCTTCATTCCTTTCTACATCCCAATCTTTCCCATCGACCATCACTCCATCCATTCAAACGTTTGTTCGTCCATTCCACTATTTATTTATTATGCTCACTTATATCCTTTCTTCGTTCATTCATTCATTCAGTAATTTACGTGGGAGTCTTTGATGTTGGAGCTAATCATAAATGCAGCTAATTAGGCTTTGCACAATAAATTGTAACAGTCTTTTAGATCCAAGCCGTGCACGGGTGCTTAGATCTGAGATTTGTCATTTAAAATTGGACATGATTTTTATTCAGGAATCTTGTGTGACATGCATGGAAGAAATCTCGATAAGCGAAATCTCGGCTTTGCAGGCTTCTGGTCATTTGGCCAGTGGCGTAGCTGTGGAGCTGTGATTTCGCTTTCACCAGCTTCGAGTGCCTCTATTGTGACCGTGACAAGAGATTTTCAAGGTATCGACATAGAAATCTCAAGCAAGTCATCCCGGCTTATATGTATTTATGCACCTAATTGTGATAGAACCGAGTTCTTTAGGTCACTTCAAGTTACACTCTATGTTACACGCCGTATTGTAATTATGGCAGGGGATTTCAATTGTATCATGCGCACGGCTATTGATATAATTGGTGGAAATCATACTGCTGGAATGATAGAGCAAAACGCTATTACTGATGTAATAGCCATATAATTTAAGATATTTTCAATCTGTTCATCCAAATAAACTTTCTGTCAGTTGGCATGGAAAAATCAACATTAGCTGCAGATTATATGTCTCTCGTGACCTTCAACCCTTTGTTGTTCAATGGCATACCCCTCCCTGTTAAAAAAGCAATCACAGATTTACTTTCGAGAATTTGCTGTCTTTGGGGACCACTTCGAAAAAGGCACCATCAGCACAGAAAGGTGGGAACTCGGGAAAGAGAGTATTAAGGACTTCATTATTAACTACAATAAAAATAAATGTCGAGAAAAGCCACAATTATTTCAAGAATTGACTGAATCATATGAGCAACTTGTGGATGCTGAAAATACACAGCCTGGTCAGACCACCACCCTTAAGCAAAGGATGTATGATTTTCATGCTGATCACGCTTAGGCCACTTTAATCAGGTCAAAGGCCAAAACATTGGACAATAATGAAAGGTCACGTGCCTACTGTTTAAAACGTGAGTTCTCTAATGTCTAGCAAGGTGATCAGGTCATGTGACATACTAAAATATTGTAGTGACTTTTAAATTTTTTTGACGGATGAAGGTTATGATGAAAATTTATCTGCAGACATATTACCGGATGTACCAATGATGTCCGATGATGATGCAATCACGAGTGAGGGAAAAGTGAATCTGGAGGCATGTTATTTTGCACTAAATTGCATGTATAATGGCCGATCTCCTGGGTCAGACGGGTCTTCCTAAAGAATTTTGGCAATTAAATGGTCTCGTTCTGGTGAGTTTATAATCTATGCTAGGAGAGTTAATTTTCCTGCAGAAATTAGGTGTCATTACCTTATTGCACAAAAAGGCAGAGATCCTAAATATGTTAAAAATCCTCGCCCTATCTCTTTGTTAAATGTGAATTACAAAATCCTGTCCACGGTTTTGTGTGATCATAGTTTCTGTAATCATGCCCAAAGTTATTCGTGAAAATCAAAGGTGTTCTGTTCATGGGATGTCTACCCTTGACAACCTACATCTGCTGAGGAAGTGTCGATTGTTGTAAACAAAAGGACCTCCCGGTGGGCTTTATCTGTTTAGATATGGAGAAATCCTTTGGCAAAGTTAATCATCTTTTTCTTTTTAATATATTAAAATCGTTTGGTTTTATGGATAATTACATTAAATGGGTCAAACTTCTATATAACAATATTTTCAGTACAGTCCGTGTAAATGGCCATCTATCTGATGAATTTAATATTACTAGATCGGTAAGACAAGGGCTTATCTCCTCTACTCTTTTTTATTGCTATAGAAGTGTTTGCCATACAAATTAGGAAATCTAAAGAGGTAACTGGTTTTAAGGTCCCAGGTCTTCGCAAATCAATACTTGTCTTTGCTCAAATATGCAGGATGTGGACAATGTTATAATATTGCTGGAATTTATTGCAAGGCAAGCGGAGGTAAATTAAATATCTTAAAAACTTCATGTCTCACTTTTGGCAAATGGAAAACTTCATCAGACCATGCTTTTGCCGTTTCATGGCCTGACGGTCCTTTGAAAATTCTCGGTGTTCAATTTGGCCCTAACATTTCACATGATGACATGTGGTCTGAAATTTACAATAAATTCACAAATAGTCTGAATTATCTGAAATCTCGTGGTCTCATTATTTGGAAAAAGTATAATCATCAAAACTATGGCATGTAGCAAACTTTATTATACAGGCTCAGCCTTTGTTTTGCCCAAATACTATGAAAAGCTTTTTAAAACTACCCGTACAGAATTTCTAAGATGGGAAACAGTCTGTAATTCGATTCAAAATGGCGCCCTCAAAGTTGTAAATATACAAGTTAAATTGACTGCCTTTATACTCATGCATAATTATAAATTATTAAACGGATCTACAGCAGCTTAGGTTTTACTCTAAGAAGTCCGATTTCGCATCCAATTTGGTACCCCATGGGCACATTGCCGCCATTTTATCAAGTGCCTAAAAGCATTTAAATTCATTCAAACAAACTATTCTATTCACGATTGGTTTGGAAAAGTGTCTTCGAAAATGTTTTATAAAATGATAATGTCCAAAAATTTATGGCAAATCGATTTATAGAACTATTTCTCAAATGTCAATTTTAAAATTTCTTAGATGGACTGGAGTCTAAAGACTCTGGCCTATAACTTAGCTCATGATATAGTCCCCGCCAAAGTCTCCAAACGATGGCCACCCTCTCGGCTAAAAGATTTAAATTGCATATTTTGTTCAAGACGTGAAACTGTTAGTCATTTATTAATCTTTGGAATTTTGTAAACGTGTATCATAGTGTTCTGTCTAATAACATGATTTTCTCGCCGGAAATGATCAGATTTAACAATATACCACCAAGTAGTAATACATATAATACTGATGTTATACCACACATCATCAATTTCGGAAAACATAATCTGGACCACAAAACCTTGACTGGGAATGATATCTGTTGTAGTTTTCTAGGTTGTTTAAAATTCAGGATTCTTGTGGACAACTTTAGATTAGAAAGACATTTCTTTTACAAATATTGGCTTAATTCAAATATTTTCTGTGAAATTTTCAGGGGTCAACTGATTAATCGGAAATTATTTTAAGTTCTGAAACTGTGCTCATAAGTATAACATCTAAGGCTTGTATTTATTGCTATTGCCTAATGCTGGGGATTATATATATATATATATATATATATATATATATACACCTGTGCAAAAGTTAAGCACCAGCAAAAACAATAGAACGTAGAAACATGATGGTACAACTAGGCTGCCATACTTTTTGTCCCCGCGTTAGCTGACATAATTCCAAGTACGAAATGCACATGCATGCATGACTTCACGCCGCTTGATGTCCGTGCGTGGCGGGAAACAGCACACGTGTTCAGTTATGTAAAAGTCCAGTTTGAGGTGTAGAACATTACATACAGATTTAGGCGACAAGATTAGGAATTTTGTGTTCATGACCGTGGTTTATTTGTACAGAGAGAATTAGCTCTTGATTGTGAACCGCTATGGCAAGACGAAGGTTAAGTGATCGTGTGAAATGGCAAATCATAGGCATGCATACCATTGGTATGTCATGCAGAGAGATTGGCAGACAGCTGAACATTAACCATACTGTAATCAGTCGTTTGATTGCAAAACATGGGCAAACTAACGAGGTGAAGGACAGGCCTAGATCTGGAAGACCGAAGAAGACGACTGCCCGTGATGATCGAGCCCTAGTACGCCTTGTTAGGAGATCTCCATTCACCAACAGCAGAGTGCTCAGTCAGCAATGGGAAACGCACAATAGAGTGTCAATGTCTACCGTCAAAAGGAGACTGTATGCTGCTGGCAGTAAAGCTAGGAGACCTGTCAGACGTCCTCTCCTCACTGCACACCACAAAGAGGAGCGTCTGAGGTGGTGCAACGAAAGAAGACACTGGAACATGAGATCCTGGAGACGGGTACACTTGTCCGATGAAAGTCGGTTCCTACTTCATGCCACAGATGGTCGAACTCGTGTATGGAGGTCCAGACGCACGGCGCACGACCAACGTAACATCATGGAAGAAGTTCCATTTGGTGGAGGTTCCGTTATGATATGGGGGTGCATCTCATTTGATTGTAAGGTGGATCTGTTGACTGTACCTGGAACACTAAATGGACAAAGATATCAAGATTCCATACTGGATAGAGTTGTGATCCCTCATTTTGTAAATCATGCACCTGGAACGGACCCTATATTCAAGGATGACAACGCCCGACCACATCGTGCTAGAGCTGTGCATGAATACCTCGGCCAGAATGCCATCGAAACCCTACCATGGCCATCAAGGAGCCCTGACATGAACCCTATTGAGCATATCTGGGACATTCTGGTAAACATGGTGAGAAGGAGGGATCCTCCTGTGCAGAACCTACAGGAATTAACAGACGCACTCCATCTTGAATGGCAACGAATACCACAATGGCGTATCAGTCGGTTGGTGACCAGCAAGAGACGTCGTGTCCAGGCCGTCATCCAGGCACAAGGTGGATATACCCGGTATTAATAATGACAGTCTCAAACTCGTGCACAGATGTTAAACTTCGTTTTCAGACACCATTAATGACAATCTAGCCACGTGTGTCAACTGTAGGGCAATAGTTGTCAGTTGTGTCAACGTAACCATATTCAGGCCTCGTTTTCAAGTTCAAACAAAAACATACAGTGTTTCCCCACCATCATAATCAGCATTCCTCTAGTTGCATTATTACCTCTTGCACTAAGATGGATGGGTACATAAATGTTTATGCTATTGCTTTCTTCATAGCACATGAATATACCCACGCATGTGCTTAAAAATAGGGTGGTGCTTAACTTTTGCACAGGTGTATATATATATATATATATATATATATATATATATATATATATATATATATATATATATATATGTAAAAATATTCAATGGGTAAATGTTGTATAATGTATTATTATACCATTAGTAATCACGCTCTTCCACTTGTCTTTGTAGAGGCTGTGATATCAACAAACAGGTTGTAGGTTTTTGGAAAAAGTATGCATGTTAGGCCGTCTCATTTGTCAAGGGTGCATCATTTTCAATTTAAATTTTAAAAAATAAATAATTTGTCCCAAATAGGAACCTGGGATGATTGATACACGGTGCAGATTTTGTGAAAAAACAATACAAACAACGAAAAAATGTATTAAAGCTAACATGACTTTGGGATCAATTAACACATTATAAATGAGATTTTGGTTTTGTCTTTTTCAGGCGCACCGATTTTAATATATTGTATCTATATTTAATAACGACTACGTGTGTAGCAGCTTTGAACTATCCATCGTCACTTCCTAAAATAATGGCCTTAATTGGTATAGTAGCAGAATCTATTTAATGATGAACTAGCATAATGCAACCTTTGAGATTTTGCGGCATGATCAGAATAACATTATAATGTTTAATGTGTCGTATTAAAAACTGAGCATGATTAACTTGTCTTGCTAGTTACGATTGAATTAAGATGGCACTGATAATCTGTTTCAATGTGGTCATCTAAGATATCATTTGGATATTGTGGGGGTTATTTTATAGGGGCTTTCCTTCTGTACGCAGCAATTTCGTCATGTGGGCTTTGTTACAAAATGCTTCGCGAGTATTTATTAGAGTTTATGTAGTCTACTAGGGTGATTTAGTATATTACTTGTGTTTTAAAATGATTTGTTTGATTACAACGCATATGAATTTCATTTACAATGTATGGGCTTAAGCAATATAATTACTGGAGTCTGTGGCTGTAGCAGTAGAAAAAGCCTACAGCGCTAATCAGTCTGTCTTCGCTTTTAACCACTGTGTCTTGTCATCAGCCAAAATCTTTAGCTTCCTCAGGTCCATTCTTGATTTGAGTGTACCGAGTCCTTGTACCTGTTCCTGTTTCCACACCCACGCCCGGGTACAGAAAAATTTCAATAAGCTTTTAGTGAAATTGGATGATATGTTTGGCAAAGGGATCTTTTACATCATCAGCTACAGGAGGTCAGACATGACGCTCGAACTTTGGAGGAGCTTGCAGACATTGTCCAGGAGTTAGCTATCAATGGTTGCAATGAATGTGACAAGGACATAGTGGAGAGTATAGCCGCAGACTATCTCTTAAGTGGCATATAAAATAGGAAAGCTGCCTTAATAGCCATGAACAAGGATCCCTCTAACCTAGATGCCCTGCAGTTTGAATATTTATATTTACAACCAGTGGTTGACTATGGGCTCGAAGACACGAAGCTAGGAAGGTACACATTTCTGACAGTAAAACCTATGATTCCAATAACATCAAATCCAATTCAGTAATGCAGTTCTGCACTTTTCAATGGACAAGATGAAACAAGAAGTTGCCAGGATGAAGAACGACATTTCCTATCGTAATGTATGTCAATAAAATTTAGATATATTATCTACTAGAGGCAGTTCTCCACTGAGGAGTGTAGGAACTAGTCCACTTTGGGAAAGTCTAGTCTACAAATTATAGAGATACAACAAGGGTTTGTTTTAATTGCCAAGCTCATGGACATTTTATTCGCGAATGTCCACAGCTCAGGCGATCGCCGTCTGCCTCCTATTCTGATCGAAGACATAGCCATGGCAAACCCCTGCCTGATTAGCTGCCCAGTACTAGCAATATTAACAAGGAGATTACAAGGCTCAATTGCACTGTACCAAGTGCTATTGTTGATGCAGAAGCTCATGCTCCAATGATCAACGAGATAGTAGCTAGCACATTGATTAAGCCCAAAAAAAATCTCCCTTAGGGACAAAGTTATGTGTCATATCTGCTACGGTTGGTGGACGTTATATACATGTAGGAGAAAAAGAAAATAAATGGCATATGCTGGTGGTGGCTGATATGACTCATTCAGTAATATTAGGACTAGACTTTTTAAGACATGCTAGTACCATCATTGACCAAATGAACCTGTCTGTCAAACATTGATGAAAGTTAGGGTGGAAGTCTGTACAAGTCGCTCGAATGACACTCTGGATTCTAAACTGTTCAAATTATTGTGCGATTAAAGCACTTCTCAAACCAGGGAATAGATGAGTGTGATAGTCATATTCCAGAACCCAAGGCAGCAAGATCCTTCGTGGCTCGCAGGATCTCCAACACCATACTGTTAAGTAGCTAGTAGTATATTACAACAAATGGTGTCCTAAATTTAATTATTTTTTCTGTTTTGCTCAATTCTTTCCACGATTTTACTGATTGATAAAGACAGGACACGAAAACATTATGGACTACTCTAGACTTACTCGAACGACGTCCGCCATCTTGATTTTAGGCTAACTTTGACAATCTACTGAATTTTGCTCACTATACACCACCACCACCCATATAGGTGAATTATAGTTAAATATTTACATTACATTGTTATTGCCAGGTAAATATAGATTTATTTCCACAAATACCATACCACCAGTAACCGAAGTATCAATATTCAAGTTATTTTGTTAATATTTACCCCGTAGCGCATCTTGTTTCTTTTTTGTGGCCTATCTGTATATCAATAATCCGTGGACAGTTATTGTTTAGATACCTTCAGCGCTGTATGTATGAAACTCCAAATCGAAAGTGGAATTTAACAATGTTAAAACTTTGACATTATTTTTTTATAATTTATTACAGTTCAAGTTCGGTATTATTTATTTCAGCATTATATGAAATAAAACATTGGGAAAGAAGTGGAGGTACTCCACGCGAGCTTGTTAGAGGGGTAGAGGGGAACCGTATCACACTTTCCCCTAGCCATATGAGATGTCATGTCAGAGGGTAAACATATCACACATCTCCTAGGTGGATGAGGTGCCAGGTCCCAGGAGGTGACCAGCTACAAATTCACACAACTAGGAATCAAACAGGAAGAAGGCAGTGCCGTCTTCCTAACAGGTTCCTAGATTATGAAATGTGTTAGTGTTCCTCGCGTTAGACTAGGTAAGTCATCATGGATTTCACCTGTCCACCTGCAGATACTTTCCTATGGTTTCATTTTTACATTTAATGGATTCGTGTATGTTTTTCTGGTCGTAGTACAATGTAATAGTAGGGTGATAATGTGCAATGGTAACTGTAATTCAATGTTATGAAATTACTGAAAATACAGCAATAATATGAAACTAAGGTTTCAAATTTTGAGATTCTGAATGATACTGCATTCAACTTGCCCCAAAAATATCCTAATTAATTGGATACTAACTTATTAGCTAGTTTCAAGATAGTTGAAATGGAAGAATTTCATCTGCCTGTTCAGAAAGCAAGGCTGAAATAAAGGCTTGTAATGTGTTTTGTCGCTTGATAAACCTCTGTATAACTACCTCTCAATAGCTATGCGAATTTCTCGGTGGCCAGTAAACTCATAGGCCTACTAACTTGGCACATCTTCACTCTTTTAGTTTGATTGAGGCACGTCTGACTTGCTATTCTCGCGAGAGGATTGGTGATTGGCGATTTTTTATTTTATGTTACTCTTTTTCTTGACTGTGGGTCTATCATGCCGACCCAGGAGGACTAGCCTGTCCGTAAGGCCATGGAGGAGCTAAATGCCAGGCATGGATTGCTCTCGCTATTGTTAAATAAAAGCTGAGGACGAGTTTGTTTGTTAATAATGCTCAATTGAATAGAACTGTTCACATTACTGTTGTTGATGTGTAGGCTAGATTTGAAATGTGATCTGGAGGGCTTTGTTGCAGATGGCAACCTGTTGAGTTGTTACAGATTTGACAAAGTAGATCAGTGGTTTCTAATGCTGGACAGTGATCTGGCTTATGACATTCTAATTAGAGGTGGGCCAGAAATGGCTATGGTTTTACCCTGCGGAGAAGGAACAGATGCTAGTTTGAATTAATTGGCTGCCGCCATATGCAAACAGGAATTATCTACGTATGGGAAAGTAGTCTCGATCAAAGAGGCTGTCGCAAAGGTTCATGGAGGGGAAACAGCAAATTATGGTTTAAAATCGGTCATGTTGAAGCTGGTGATAGAGGAACTTGTCAATCTACTTTACAAGAATCGATATTAAATGTGAGTATGTTCAATGATGAGGCACCTATTTGTGTGCGTTAGAGATAGACCATGGAACATGGAAAACGTTCTCCAAGGGATACTTGCATTAGCAACCAATTGAGAATGGTATTGTGGAACTGGTGGTACACAGCAATCCACAGATTTTGCGTTTCATGGCTGCTGGACACCAAGCAGTCGTACCTTGGAACCTGAACCAAGCACGCTGGTTCCCAGTGCGTCACTCACCACTATAATGTTCTTGTAGGATAGTACTACACATGGCGTCGGGATTATTTGGAACCCTAAATTAAATTATTATTTATTTCTAAATTATCACGATTTTGTTGTTTAAAAAGAGAGAATTCTCGAAATATAATGGACTAATATAGTTCTGCTTGCACGTCATAATTTGACAGAATCTGGCCGTCATCGTGACTTTTAAGGACATTCTTTGGAAAATAATATCATCAATGATGGAAGGTGCATTATAGTTACATATTTCTTATTTAGACCACAGCATGCTGATGTAGGGTAAATAAATAAATCTACCTACATATTTACGTCATATATAGATTCAAGATTCAATGTTATTGATTTGAACCGGTAACGAATCATGATTATGTTTTCGTGGCAGGCCCCTATGTCAATATTTCATGGAATGGCAACCCTATAATTTTTGGACTGTTATTGTTAGCTATCTCCAGTGCTACATGTATGAAACCACGATTGAGAATTTGCTATACTGTAATCAGTTCAATTTCGTTATTATTTATTTCAGTATTATTTGAAATAAAAGCAAGTGATACAAATCACCGTTATTATTATTATTATTACTTTTTTACATTAGAAAGTAAAATATATATTCCAATTCTAGTATTAAAATTTACGCTGAACATTATTTTTGCTGTCCTTATCATTAATTTAAAAAAACTCATTATCACACTACTCAGCATATGCGTTCCTTTTAACTTAAATCTGAGGAGTTTTTGGCTTGCACCCAGTTTTCATTGGATCAGTCCTTTTCCGACAAAGCGATTTTGCTGGGCATAAGTAAATGATTCATTATTAAAAGGGCTGATCAAACTGGTTTTGTTGAGTATTGGTGTAAAAGCAGCGGTACTAGACAAGACCTAGTTAATATTTTGCAGTCGAGAATAGCCAACGCCATCAAAAAATGAGACAACAGGTTTGTCTATTTAAGAAATATTGACGATAAACTCACGGTAGATCGCATTTGATAACACTATTACCGTGTCATAGATATAGTAAGATGATATGGCAAAGGTGTGAAGTTTATTGACATCCGGGCGTAAAATCAGCAACTGCACAATTTGAATGCCTGTATCTTTAAAGATCAAGAGCTGCCACTGCATGCCCATCTCTCCTCAATGATAGGATTGAGAAAATCAATGCAGACATTGGAGTACACACCATTAAGTACAGCATGGAGTTAATACTCCTTTTATCGCTGGAGCTATACGATCTACAGTACGCTGACAGACTGGTTATACGCCCAACATGATGATGCTTGGTCGCAAAGTGCTACATCCGATTGACATAATGTGCAAGTGTTCTGTGTCTGCGTCTACAGGATGACCTTTTCAGATACCAGTGAATTCGTCCAACAGTTACAGGAAACGCTGCACGAAATTCAAACTTAAAGTGGCCCAGAAGCGTCTGAAAAGAGAGTATGATCTAGGACTGCATGAGCTATCAAGAACCCAGAATTGCAAAAGACATGCAAAATGATAGGCGATGGGAAAAACGCAGCATATTGATGATTTATCAACGAGATACAAACAAGGCCCTGGTTCAAGCAGAAGCTGGCTAATCTGGATGCTTTACAGCAAAAATCAAAGCAGACAAATTTGAATTGTATGAGTTTAATTTTGGTTGCCTCAATCATTCGATAAATGAACAAAATGCTAGGAAAAAAATGAAAGGCCTCTGTTAAGCATGAATCTGAGAATGATTTTAGCAAAAGAATATATGAGTGGATGAGAATAACCAGAGCATCAAGGATGGAAAGAACATTTCATATTAGTGTAACTATTTCATTGAGCATCTGCCGCATGATTAAGGTTAGCTAAGCTTCTTTTGAAGGAGGTTCCTCAGATATAATCTGCTGATACACGTGAAGGCAACCTAACAGTTATGTGTGTTTTCACTTTAAATGCCATAACAAATTATAAATCCAGTGGCTCGGAAGGAGGTTCCTCAGATACCTGAATAATCTGCTGATACACATGAAGGCAACATAACAGTTATGTGTGTTTTCACTTTAAACGGCATAACAAATTATAAATCCAGTGGCTCGGAAGGTTTAACCAGAGAATTGTATTACGCATGCTGGCATCTAATAAGTCTTAATTTGATCAAGATTTATAATGCACGCTTTGAAAGTGGAGAATTATTTTCTGTCACACCTCTTTCACGCAAAGAAGGCAACCATCCAAAATATGTAAAAGCAAATCTGTGCCTTGTGTTGTTACTAAATGTAGATTATAAAATGTTGTCTAATGTTTTGTGTAATCGTGTTTTCAAGATCATGCCAATGATCATTCATGAAGATCAGACATGTTCAATCAAAGGTAGATTGGAAACAGAACGACCTCACTCCCCACGACCTCACCCCCACGAATTCCTTATTAGTACACTAAATGCTTTTACAAGAGGCATTAGATGATACCAAATATCCCGCCTTCTTATATTGCGGCAGGACGCCACTTATGCTAGACTAAATATTCTGTGAAAAATTCTGTCCAAGTCTATCTGAATATAGCAAATAGCTTACCTATATGTTAATTGTACATAACAGGACATGATGACCCACCAGTATCATTTTAAAATTTAACAATCTACTTGTCAAATCAAAATATCCATTTCACTAGCTGATGGACAATGATAGCTTCGGAGAAGCATAGCATCAAAACCAAAACGCCTTGTAGTAACCTGAAGTCCAATGCACTGTAGCTCGTGGGGGTATGCGCTGGTCCGTTGTATTGCTCCGCTCCGTTGCACCACATGTACAGGATGCGCGGGAGGGCTGGTTAGCTATGGTTCTCAGGGTTACGGATCCCATTTTGCGACTCCGGAAGGTACAAAGACCGGCTTCTGGAGCCGGCGGAACGATCACATTCCCCGTACAACCATTGCTGCTGTTCTCATCCCAACTGTTCGTGTCACCGGTATGACAGTCCAACTAGTTTAAAAGTCTGGACATGCTGATAATAATTATAAATAATAACAACTATACAAACAATGGTACTCGTTTGCTAGTGAATGAGCAAAAATAATATGGTACATAGAACCAAACTGGTGTTCTTTCTACGTGGGCTCGCCGAAGGTACATCACAGATTCGTAAATCCGCAGAGGTATCCCTGCAAGGGACCATCGCAACGAGGCTACTTGAATAGTTTAATATAAACCAATTATACCCCTCACACACAAAATATTATTGTTGCGAGAGGAGAGTTATGTGCAGTGGTCAGTCTTAGTGAAACTATATTTAATGTGATGCACGCTGGTTTACATGAAGACGGATCGAAGGATTTCCGAAGAATTCATACGTAGGTCCAAAGATACTGAATTGGTAGTTGCCACTTTTATTTATGCGGGCCTTCTGCTAAAGTCTAACCTACCCTTTAGTTGTTAGATCCGTTTCCAAGCTTTGGCCGCAAGTGGAACCCTACTATCTAATGACACGTCTAACTGGCGAAGATACCCAGCTTCCCGAAGGTCACGCCACATAGCATCTTCCTCAGAAAGACAGCGAGCGTACATGTTACGGAGCGACAGCTCCCAAATCATATGACGATCCGGTCACCATTGCACCATAACCACATATAACATCACTAGGACAATGTACAGTTCACATAAGCAATTTAGAAAGCGCAATACTGTTTATGGTGGGGAGCAAGAGACAGATATCCATCGCTAGTGACCTTCCCGTGAGGGCGTGGTGTGTTCTAAGACCACACCCAGTCACCATACCGAGTTGGATGGAGATCTGCGTCTCATCCGTCATCCGTGTGTTACAGAATTGACATTTCATCTGTCATGTTCCAGAATGCCCAGAGATGCACTGCAGGCCGGTGTTACATAATATAATTTCTTTTCGCAGTGCTTCCTACATTGGCGGGGGTATCTAAACTAACTGCTATCGGAGTGTATGCTAAATTGACACTAGTTATCACCGCTTGGAAACCCCAATAGTTTACCATAGTCGGATCCTGCCAACGTGTCGATTGGGAATCCAGACAATTATTACGCCTTGCATCTGGAGGAGCGTAGGAAGAGACAATCACTCAATATTAATAAGAGGCCCTAAGGTAATTGGCCACTTTATACAATCTAGCCAGTGTGCGGGGTTACATATTCACCACAGCTGGAAAAGAGGCGTACACAATGTGTCTCATACGGGGTGTCCCTAACTACTTTAAACCTATCCTATCAAGCTAGAATAGCCAGGTTTAGTTGGTCACATGTCAGGTTCGAGCAATGTGAGCATGATCAGTGACATCAGTAAAAAATTGATGCTGGGGGTAGTAGTGATGCGGATATAATGTTGCTGTATAGTATAACCTAGCGTACTGCGTCCTAGAGTTTTTATATAAACAAAACAGAATAACTAAGATAGCAATAGTGCTAACAGTATATCAGGTTATAGGACCTTAAGGTGCTCGTTAGTTGTAAGCACACAGAAATAAAGATAATATATACAATATGAAACAGAATATATAGAAAGACCGGGAAGGCACCTATTGGTCATCAGTACCTATTACGGAAATAATGAATAGTACAATAGTATAGTTACTTGAGTACCTATTGGTCATCGGTACAGTAAGTTCATAAATCACGGGAATTGGTACGCTACAGTTGAGTAGCGTGAGGTAGCACAATTCCGAAGTTGCAGAGATTTCTGCAAGCAGACTGTTGATGCGGCTCCCTCTCAAGATGGTGTAGGAGAACAGTTATAGAAAGATGATACATAGATTTATACAGTAAATTGGAACGTGTCCATCCGGCGACGACCGGAAAGATTCTTTTCGTAATCTTTTAAGCAATTCATTTTCAAAGATATTGGATAAAGAATATATTTTATTAGTAATTGTAAGTAATTCATGCCATTTAGAGTTTAGGCATGAAAGGGTTAGCTTTTCAGATCTTGATGCGCAATGCGCCACTGTAAAGCAGGTCTTGGCGTGCATGCATAGATTGTTATGCAAATCATAGCTGGGAGCAGATCTGAGTAATTTGGTTTATTGCGGTTGGGATTAATTTTGTCAATTCTGTTATGCCGTAGGTTAATGCTGTCATTAGGTTTTGGCCAGGATTTTTTAGGAACTGTTTTCCTACGCATATGAAGGGACATAAGCGACATGCACACCATAGGTGGGCGTCTTCAAATGACATGTTATATATGTTACATATGACAACCACTATAGATTGATAATGATAGGATTCTCTCCATATTGGGAGGACAAATGGTGATGTTATTCTAAAGGTGCATGGAAGGTGCACGTGCCAAAATGGAGGTGATGTTATTCTAGAGGTGCATGGAAGGTGCACGTGCCAAAATGGAGATGATGGTGCGAACGGTGATGCTGAGTCTTTGAAACCCTTGTTTTCAGGGCATCAGTCTTGGGGAAGTTGATCCATTGTAGATCATTTGGGATTTTTAATGTTTGGCTAAAGTCGCGGATCAAAATTCGATTTCGGTCATGAACATCTGAGATTTAAGAATCCGTCAAGATAAAAATAAATGAATTGATTCGATGCTCAATGTGACCCATAGCTATTTCAATTGATGGACAGACGAATGACGTAAAAGAATGTAGTTATTATAATTTTTTTTGTATTGTATTGCGAGAAAAAGACCAAATTAATTGGTTACATAAAGAAATGAAATTAATTTAAAAAGTATGTGTCTGTTCTTTATTCTGCCATTTTCCTGAATGTACCGATTGTATTTACTTTAATATCATATCATTTAATCGTCATAGTCTCCAAAGAACCTATTGTATTAGGAGAAACACATTTTCAACCTTCATCCATTTAAAAAGTAGATTAGGAATTCGTTTAAAATTACCTTTAGAAGTCCGTCTTGAATTTACAATTTTTCTTCTGGTCTGGCATCCTTCCAGAAATTCAATATCAAAATGTTCCTCCCTTACAAATTGGTGCTGCAGTGGGGTTTATTTTGGTTGGTTGATTGATTTGTTTAGATAATTTAAGATTAGTCGGAATAAAGCATAAGACAGTCTATGATTCAATGGAAATATTACATTAGGTGAAATTTAGTTAGGTCATACACATGGACTAGCATACCGATACCATACTAGGTTCAATGGTGGCTTGGAGCATGGTGGAATCGCCTGCACAGTACATCTGATTTAATGGTGGATATCTAGTGTGGTGGATTCGCCTTCAACTTCTACTTGGATTGCCAAACATGCTTTGGATCGCCGGTTGAATGATGTGGTCGCCCTGGAAACGTTTTCAGGGAAGAAGACTCTTACTGCTTAAAAATGATGTGCTAGATAGAGTATTCATATATTGATTAATCCTTGTATTGGTGTATTCTTTTTACAGATTGTAGATTTCATTTGCATTTGGAAGAAATTGTTGGCAATTTCTCGCCTTGTCAGGTTATAGGTCCAGATGATTCAAAGTTAGCGGATCATAGCAATTTTCTGGGTTTCATTAGTATTTTGGTAGTAACTGACCTAGGGAACAATGAAGTCCGATGTAAAATATGTAAAAATATTAACCAGCCATCCATAATCCATCATAAGAAGACAAATGCAACGATATATTCTTGGTGTTGATTCCAGAGGTAACAATTTCAATCTATACTCTCAACCCAAAATTACTATAGAGTATATAATTAAATGTGGAGCTAATATTGCGTCACCTAAGACAGATTCTTCAGTATCTTCAGCTAGAAACCAATGTGAATGAAAGAGTGAGTTTGAAAGTGTGTGTGAGGATAAATGATTTGTTGTCCTTTCATTCACATGTGAATGGTACAGAATTTAGGCCTTCTGTGATTTCAACGTCAGAAATCAAACAGAATTTTGCTAAGTTGAAGTCTGATATAAAGTCATTGAGGCCAAAGTTAACTTTTGGATTCATAACTATTCCTCTATTTTCTTTCCGGGCTAATATTATATTCCGAGAAAAGCAAGGTCGTTTAAGAAAGTCAGTGTATTCATTAGACGCGATTATATTTCAGCGATTTAAATTCCAAGTTGGAAGACATCAATCGGTTTCTGATTTCTGAGAATTCATTGGAAATAAGTACCTGTTCTGTTTTATGGCACAGGGTAATAGTTCATTCTCATACTCAGAAGATTTGTGGTGGTAAATATAGGAAAAGAATAGTGTCCTATCATTACGCTAGCCATTTTGATGGTCTACATGCCAAATCTTGTGTTAATCGAAAGTGGTTTAGACCGAGAATTCAGAATAGGTTGTGTATGTTAATGGTGAAAACTTGGTATTTTCAGCATATATTATTTTATTGATACTGCTATTTTTCTATATGATTGGTTTATTTATTACCAAATATTAGTAATTGTCGGGTAAAGTTTCGTATGGTTTTTTTCTTGAAGTGGACCCAAGTTATCATAAATATATTTGCGTTTATTATAATATACACATAATTCCAATATGGTGGAAATAAATCAATTAGGTGAGGAAATAGATAAACTGAAGGCTGAACTAAATAAGCAGACGGGTTACGGTGAAAATCTGAAAGTAGTGTATTTAGCACATGAAAGGCGACTTGGGAGAAGAATCAGCTGCCATTAAAAGAAGGATTACAGATGTGGAGTCGTATGTTGCATCACATGGACTCAATTCAATCCAAGGTTGTCCTTTCATTAAGGATCACCTTAGTGGAATAGCGAGAATTGCGATAGAAGGCCGTGAAAATCTTAAATCGCCAGAGGAGATATTTCAGGTGTTGCGTCATGTGTTTGGTGAGAGTGGTATGGTACACCAGAGGCGACAAGCTTTTTTATAAAGAAAACAAGGACCAAGAGAAACTAATATGGATTTCTCGCATGAGCTACTTAGATTAGTTAAAGATATTGAGCAACTGGATATAAAACAGAAAAAGGATCGGGATGGGATACTGAAGTCCCAATTCTCTTAAGGTTTAGTGGATTGCAGCTTAAGAAGAGAATTGCATCGTCGGATCACGGAATATGGCGAAGAAAGTTTCTTTGAAATACATAATTGGGATATAGATTGGGAGAAAAGAGGTCAAAGATTGGATCAAAAAGTAGTGGCAGAGAAGTCCATGTGAAAGAAATACGAGTAGCAGCAGATTGAGTAGGTGAATTGCAGACGCGAATTCAGGCTACAGAAGAATGATTTGAGAAACAAGATAATGGATTCAACAGGCAAGAAAAGGCCAGTAACGCTGCTTCTCTGAAACTAAGGGGGAGTCTTAATTGTTTGAAAAATAAGGACTCCATAGACCCGAAAGATGAGACACAACCAAGACAGGATGGTGAAGTATGAAGGGGATGTTGTTATAATTGTGGTGATCCAGGTCATTATAGAGCACAGTGTACTTTCAGATGAAGAGGCTCCTGGACAATATAATGGTCATTATGGTCACTATCACGGTTTCTGTGGTCAATATAACGTTGGTTATGCAGGTAATAGGACGTCATATAATGGTGATTCTCATAATATAGTCCGAGATATTACTCCAAATGATTCTACTGATGAGTCATCGACTGTAAATACATCAAATGTGTCTTTAAACCAGGGTCATCCGCAATAGTGAGCCATAGGGTGGGTGAGGTAAACCAGGAAACCAGCCCTCAATTATGAGTTTATAATGAATAATGCTATTGGACAATGTCAATATTTGCAAAGCAAGATGAAATTGATTAATATGGATAGTGTGTTAGCTATTTCAGTTGCTAATGGTATGGAAATGCCTTTTGTAGGATATTCTGAAACTAATATCAGTTTGTCTGGAATGTCTTTGAACAGGATGGGGTTTCTTGTAGTAAAAGATCCCATTGGTACTCCATTAGCAGATAGAAAAAAGAAATTACCGGGAGTGTTAGGTTGTAATAATCACTGCAAGAATGAAAAATGGTAAGAAGGTTATCACAACGAGCGGATGGAAAAACTCTGATTGGGGTGCTGTCTTTATTTGATGAGTTACCAGGTATGGCTCAGGAGCAGGAGAGGACACATAAAACAAGTTTTGTACGAGTGAGCTTAAATCAAATGGTTTGTATACCAGCAGGATCTTCTAGAATAATTTTTCGGGATCAGTGCGAAAAGTTCAATAAGTTTCTGGTTATCAATAATAATTTACCAGC
>CM067373.1:38059019-38099019 GCA_034401795.1 Chaetoderma sp. LZ-2023a
AGTTTGAGTGAGAAAAATGCCACTGAACATGTTTTTTGGTAGGTTTGACAGGTGTTGAAGTGGAACACAGTTCTTAGATATCTTGTAATGGAAAACCATAGTAGGTTCTATTACACCATGAGGAATACTAGCACTGGGTATTTATCGTAGTCATATGGCGAGGATGCCAATGATTTAAGTGGATAGCTCTTGCGACGCACCGGGCAGAGTACCACCAGACTGTGGTCTAAAAGTTAATTATAACACACGACATACTGTGGTCTAAAAGTTAATTATAACACACCACATACTGTGGTCTAAAAGTTAATTATAACACACGACATGCTGCGTGGAAGTTTGATACCACTTTTCAGCATGATCCGGAAGATCCGGCGAGTTGCTCTACATCCTGTAGAATTCACATCGGACCGCATGGCCCATCCGCAAGGAAGCTCCTATGTGAGTGTTCCCAGAAAGGAGTTCTATTTAATTAATTTGCCCTCGGATGGCGGTCTGAGAGCTTCCATAATTGGTCATTGCGGATTCAATGTTGCTCACCAATACAGGAGATCTGAATTCCGAAGGGCACTGCTGTGGTGTAGGTACCAGTCAGTTAGCAGTTAGCCCACGTCGAGCAATTCGCTGGTCCAGCATCCTTGCTGTCATGTCGGCTGTTCCTTGCCGAGTGCTCTCGATTCTTGATTTCTAGCTCCTTTTATACTACTCGCGACGTCAGAGGCAGGACGCTCCAGCCAATCAGCGGGCGAGCAGTGGCCAATCAGCGTGCAGCTAGAAAGGGTCACGTGGCAATCACGTGATCAGAGCAATCCCCATTCATTTAATACATACACGCGATTACAACGAAAATAATTTAAGTGAGCCATTTAACGATAACTCGGCCATTTCTGGTCCGATTTTAAAAAGGTAAAAAGATCTGAAATCCTCGTGTCATTCTGGTCCTGGTCCGTACCATTTAACGAAATCACCAGTACCAACTCGGTACACTATAAGCATACACTCTCTCCAAATACTGACACGTGTTGCCAGGGAAGCTCTGACGAGCGTGCATGCATGCTACGCGTTCTTATGGACTTAGGCATTTTAACGAAACCTCTCTCATAGGGCTCTATACATGTATACTATCCTACCCAGGGGGCGTGCTTAGTGGCGCGAGAGACGCATAGTTATCAGAGAAGAGCACATAGAGGTGTAAAAGAGTTCGGGAGGGAGGCATATTTTGTTTTAATTTTTTACCTGGAATTATTTTTCCAGGCCCTTTCTGTTTTTTTGTTTTTATTTCGTGGTGCGCACTCTTTATTATTTTAATACCCTGATTTGGCTAAAACAATAGCTCGCATGGGCATTCTCTCGGTGACAGATAATTAGATTTCCGCCAAGAACGCCCAAGCTCCAACGTACCTGAATCAAATAGTTATAAAAATATAATATAAGAAGACATATATATATATTTTAAAACATACAAATATCACAGTAATATGTAATTACGTATGCATACCGAGTATATAAAGATATGCATACAGTGCGGCCCGTTTTTGCAGGTCTGCACGGATAGCTCTCGCTATCCACAATCCATCTCGACATTCCAATGCGAGAAGAAAAATAATAAGAAAAAGAGTTTAATAATAATGTAAAAACTGGTTCATCAGGCATAACAGGAGCAAAGACATATTCCCTATGGTGTGTTGTACTTACGTCGCACATGACGTGTTTACAACACAGCTATCCGCAGTGATTATTTTAGTGAGACACAGCTATGCAACAATTGTGCGTAGCTGTGTAGGGTGACCGTAGTCAGTCAAGGGATGGGGTTTCAATTTTAAAAACATAAGAAAAATATTATTTTAAATAAAAAAATAATTCAATTTTCCGCACACCTATTCACACACATTCTGCATCCACGACAATGTCCACAAACGTCCGCTGAGCAATTCCTCAACGAGTTTGGGTCCTATGACTCGTGCTGGACGGCCATGGTGGGTGGTCTTCTGATGCTGATATTTCATTATCTATGTTACTAATGTCGGTGGCATTTAAGTTCGAAGAAGTTGCGGGAGAATTACGGATGCACTGGTGGTGGTGGTGGTGGTGACGACGATAGGTGTAGTTCTGACTGGTGGAGGCGCCAAGATTGCTGACATCACTGTTGTCGTGGCGGTGGTGGTGCTGGGTGAAGGTTGGCTGAACGATGCGATGATGCCGAGTGTCCATGATGCTGCAGTGATTGCGGATAATGTTGTTATTTTAACAGCCTTGATCAGCTTACTCGTTGACGTTCTGGGAATCGCTCGGATTTCTGGTTGATGAGTTAGTCTGCTCTTTCCCGAATATGGTCTGTCTGGCGTAGTAGTCTTTCTGATAACAAGATCTATGGGAAGAATGATGCTGTGCGTGGATGGTGGTGCGGTGGTGGTGATGATGGCTTCTGTGAGGCTTATCTCCTCGTCGATAACTAAAGTGCAAGGAGATACTGAATGGTCGGAAATGTCCTGTAAAACCTATTACGGATGCGGATGGTGTTGTGGTGCTACATGCTGTCGGTGCTGTCACTGCGGGTGCTGCCGGTGTCGATGGTGTGAATATCGATGCTGCATGTGCTGCCAGTGCGGTGGTGATGGGTGCTGGCTGGCTGGCTGTGTTGTGGCGGCTGATGGTCTAGCTAATTGCAGTCGGTTTGTCGCTGCTTGGTGCAGTTCGTCTTGGCCATTTTTCCCGTTGGAAGCATGGTTACTGGGAGTCTATTTTCGAAACGTGGAGCAAGGATATTTTCGAAACGTGGAGCAAGGATATCTATGTCCTCACTCTGTTCACCAGGTTTTAATGTCACAACTAACACACGATGTTTAAATGATAACGCATGTGTTACACCATACCGAGTGGCTGAATATAGGTACTTGCAGTCCGCACAGAATGCTGTCTGTAGTATATGGTCGTGATTGACGTGAAGTTTCAAGTCCGAGTTTCTGGAAAACTCACGCCTGGTGTGATAAAGCAGTACATGGATATTTCTTTCCAATGTGAGCAGGCGCCGATTCTTCCGAGCTGTCGGACAAGGCGAGATCTTCTGCAAGTGACAGATTCTTTCTGCATGATGGTTATTTGCACAACTGCACTAACCTAATTAATCTTTCCTAACTCTTCATAACTCTCCTGGCCAATATAACATATAATAATAAAATAAGAAAATAGCAGAATTTGGTTTGTGCCACGGAAGTAGCCTAATGGTCGATCGTCCCTAGTGTCGAGTTCAGTGTGCGCCTTCCTCCTTTTATACTTTTTGGTGACGTCACAGTACGGCGGATGACCATACCCGCAAGGGTGAGTCGGTTCTGCCAAACATGGAAATATTTAACTTTATTTTCTCCTGGAGTCGGATCATATATTCCCTTCGCAGGAAGAAGACAAATATAAATACGCGGTAGGATAGTCGCTTTCATCTCCACTCGGCGGGAAATTGGGTCTCCAATCAACGTGAAAATCTGGAACTATTTATTCCTGTGGAAGCTCACCTTTTAATTAGCATTAACCGGTTTTTCAAGTTGGATGCTTACAAACTCGCCTGTTCAAAATTCAGGCTGGAGATGGGGTGTGAGAGTGCGTGATGACGTCAGCGGCTTGGCCCCGACTCACTACCTCTCGCCTCCTCCATCACACTGTGGTAATCACGTGTAGGGCGGTTCTTTTGGTTATAGCCTTTGATCCAATTTACTGGAAAATAGAAGTGACGATCACGTGATTCTTGTTTTGAAAGCACGTGGTTGATCGGAAACTTAGGCAATCTGTAATGATGGTGGAGTTTTGATGCTGCTGATTATACGTTTTTGATGTGAAAAAGGGAAATATGTTTTCTTTATTCTGTTCCTCAGAACAGCATCCCTTTTTTACATGCGCATGATCTTATACATGCGCCGCCTCTTGAGTGTAGTAAATTTAATCCAGCCCATGTTGATTAGTGGCTGGAATATGTAGGTAAGAGGATATTTGAAATTCTGCATGATGCTATACTGTCTAAGTTTTGATGCTGCTTCATCAGCCCGCGCACTAATGATTTGTATACGTGGTAGAACAGTCATGTTCTCAATCAAATTTAGGACAGTATAGCTGCTGCCTGCGAGGAGTGTCAACTTTATCGGACATGATGTATCTCGCTCTGTAATGGCTGAGTCCGGAGACGGGACAGAGTTACTTTAAAGCGCGGATGACCAAGAAGGAGGCTGTCGTAACTTGAATCAATCCATTATCGAATTTCCTTTCGGTAGCAAAATCCTACTCGATACCGATGAGACTGCGGCGGGCACATTGCTCTCTTAATAATATTGACCGTTATTACCTGTGTGATCACGTATGACGTTTCCGGGGGGAATCCCCCATAGCGCACACTGTAGATGGCTGCGGTGTTGTTCCTCCTTTCCATATGATCAGGTTTCCGCATACCGGATAATAGGGCATTTGCGGAAAATGGTGACTCATGTTGATGATGGTGGTAGTCTGTTGTAAGGAAGTTTTGTTTGCTGTGTGACGCTGGCATAATGCGATTTGGACAGATCCAGTTTTCCAAGCTGGTGAATTCCGAGTCTGTTGCTTCTGCGGAAAAGTTGGGTTGCGGAAAGCGATGAACTCCTCGCATTCATGCGGGAGGGAATGTTGCGGAAAAAGGTGTCTAACTTTTTCTGTTATAAAAGGTATGTGCATGCTACCTATGTTGTTGATGATGTTGAATGTCTCCGTTATATTATTTATATAACTGGGTAAGTATGTATGTTCGAGAAACGATGAATTGACATATCCAGTCTTGCGGACAAGTGTGTTCTGTATGCTCCTAGCTTTGTGTTTTGGTGTGATGTTCTGACTGCTACAAGGGGGGGGGGGGGGCTTGGCTGGGTGGTTGCGGTCAAGGATGCCCTTTGGATGGGGAGGGTCATCTCCCGTTACAGGACGGTTGGTATACTCTGTCATAGTTTTTAAGCACCGGAAATATTCGAGCCCAGAGTCTGCTGAACAGGCTGCTTCCCTGCCCACCACCAGCAGGGGGTGTGCGGGGGGGGGGGGGGGTGTGTGCTTGGGTGCAGGATGCCACCTCTGTAATAGCTGACTCTCATATCCGAAGATTGACAGTCGACAGACGATGAGTGGAGTGTTAAATGTAAATTGGAGTGGGGTGGTGGTGCTATTGGATGGGGTGCACCTTGGAATGGGGGTGATTTCAGACGTGGAGGGGTACACCAAGTGGTGCAGTTTTGCTGTTCTTCAAAACAAGCCAAGGTCTCATCAAGCCTCTTCACTTCCATGCTATTTATTACATGTTACACCCCACAGGAAGCATGGTCCGGGGCAGCCTCAGCTTCCGCTTGTAGTAACTCTATAATTGGGGTAATAGCATGAAGTGGGTGAGAATGGGAAGAGGTTGACAGAACAACTTTTCAGTCCTTCCAAACGAGTCTTCAGATATTGTAGACCCGCTCCGAGGGCGAGTACGTATCTCGTCATCGTCCTCAGCATTAGTCATATGGCCACCAAACTCCTGGCTTGGTAGGAGAGGGGTTGAACTGGCACCGTGGTGCTCGGGACTAACGTCGGAAAACCCTGTTTCCATAGAGACATCTGTCTGGGTACCGGTGTCACGTGGAATGCCAAGTCCGAGCTCTGGCACCGGATCGTCACTGACACAAGTTTTTAAGTCGATCTAAGTGGATGACTGAGGTCAGGCCATCCGAGACGTGGATACAGTAGGTACTATCCGAAATTCTTACCTACTATGAACTACCACATAGGGGCCTTTCCACTGGAAACTCAGTTTACTCGGCAAGCTTTGCAGAATGTCGCGAATCATGAACCCAAACCATCTTTCCCACCTCATATGGGTCTCCATGCACTCGCCGGTCATGCCAGGTTTTCTGATGCTGGTGTGCAGTGGATAATTTTGCTCTTACTAGCTTATTGGTCTGTTCTATCCGCTGCCACATGAGCTCTACGTTTTTCTCCTGGGATCCATGGTTAAGGCTAATTCATGGCCTAACATAACTGAGCAGGGGTATAACCCGTGCTGGAATGTATCGAAGTGCAGTATGCCATGAGCACATATGGGAGTCGCAGATCCTTGGTCGGAGTGCATACCAAATCGGCAAAACACATTGCTTATCAGGACCTCGGCTATTGTGGATTTTATTTCTACCCACTTTGTAAATAATCTTGTAATACGAGGATGTACTTGTTTCCTTCATCCGTTGTATTCAAGGGTCCGAGCACATCAGTAGCCACTCGCTCCCACGGTGCAGTTGTAGGGGTGCTGAATGGTGCTGGCCAACAGTGCATCTTTGGCATGGGACACATTTGGTGACCCATGCCTTCACTCTCACAGATGCCGATCCAGTGGAATCTCAGTTTAATAATTGTTGTTCGCTTGGCAGCTAGGTGTCCAGCGCTATCATGTAGTTGTTGAAGAATAGATTCATGATAACACTCTGGAAACACTATCCGGTTATTAATGTAGAGGATGTCATCTTGTATATGACACTCTCCAAACCTTTGATAGTAGTGTTTTGCCATCGTGGAAAGTGGTGTAACAGATTCCCTCAACTGTCTCCTCTGTGTCCCACTCTGTGCACCACAGTTTGGGGAACACCGGAGATGGCTGTGTAGTATGTGTCATGGTGGTGGCCACTTCTTGTTCAACCGTGAGCCCGATTCTGCTCAAGACATCGTCATTTCCATGCAGTTTTCCGGGTCTATGAACAACTTTGAAGTTAAAGCCCTGCAGGGATTCCTGCCACCTCGCCCTCCAGATTTTTTAGGCTTCTGAGCCAGCATAGGGAGGCGTGATCTGTACGCAAGGTAAATGGGCGCCTGTAGAGAAAGTGTTTATAGTACTTGACGAAAAGCCCCACAGCTAACAATTCCCTCTTAGTGGTCGCGTAACATTTCTCTCTTTTGTTTAGAGTATGCGACCCATAACCCAGTACCTGCTCTGTTCCATCTTCTGTGACCGGAGATAGAACTGCACCTATTGCATAAGCCGACGCATCAGTGTCTAAGATGAAATCGAGGTTATGGTTAGGATGAGCAAGAATTGGGGCAGTCGTCAAGTTCCTTCAGCACCCTGAAGGAACCTTCACACTCACTCGTCAACTCGAATGGTCAATCTTTTTCAGTGATCCTAAATAATGGTGATGCAATCTCACTAAAGTGATGGATGTAATGACGATAGTACCGGCAGAGACCGAGGAAACGCCGGGTGTCCGTGACTGTGGTGGGGGTTTGCCACTCTGCTACTGCTTTTGTTTTTTAAGGTTAAGTAGCTACTTCATCGCCAGATATGACGTGTCCCAGGAACTCGACGCTCTGTCTAAAAAGATGACACTTTTTGGGTTTGAGATTGGGTGTGAAAGCGCACTAGGACGTTGTCCAGATTGGACAGAGTCTGCTCAAACGAGTAGCCAAAGACAATTACGTCGTCGATGTAACAGAGACAGATCTCCCATTGCAGGATAGTTAATACCTGCTCAAGGAGACGCTCGAACATTCCAGGAGCATTGTACAATCCGTAGGGCATCTTGCGGAACTGGAAAAGACCATCGTTACAGACACACACGGTCTTCTCCCTGTCAGCAGCATCCATGGCTACCTGCCACAAGGAATCTAAGGCCTAATCTATCCGTGGTAAGGGATAACCATCCTTGACGCTAAGCTCATTAAGGCGGTGGTAGTTTATACAAAACTGCAAGGATCTGTCCTTTCTGCCTGCTATTACAATGGGACTGGCCCAGAGGGATGCTGATGGCTCTATTATGCCTGTCCGCAACATGTTGTTTACTTGTTGATGTGCCTCCGCCTCCTTGTGAATGGGTTGTCGAATGGGTTGGTTGTTTCCGGTGTCAATGGAGTGTGCCCATATCTCCAGCCAAGAAACTATCACAATATTTGTATAATAATTTCTGTATGTCACGTTTATCCAACTGTGGCATGCAGATATATGTCATGCAGGTGTTCCGGTAAATCATCAGAAGATTTTGCTGGTGTGGGTGCACTCCAGTGATATCACATCCACCAGATGGCCACAATGAACTCCCGGTTAAAGAGTTATTGGGTCCATCATGCCACTGAATACCCGGAATGGTTTGTGATCCTTATTGGTGGTGTCCACGATCGCGGGGACTGGCGCATTGTGAGGCGATTATATATTCAGGGTCAGGTTCCAGCATAGCTATGTGTGTGTTGTTTCCTAACTGTGGTGCGGTGGTCTATAAGATTTTCTCCTGTCCCCGCTCAAATGTGGCCATTGCACAAGTATCGTACAGTGATGAGTCCGGTCCAAGGGGTATATACTGGCCGCTGTCTGCAATGTAT
This sequence comes from Chaetoderma sp. LZ-2023a, assembly GCA_034401795.1. NCBI lineage: Eukaryota > Metazoa > Mollusca > Caudofoveata > Chaetodermatida > Chaetodermatidae > Chaetoderma > Chaetoderma sp. LZ-2023a. The sequence continues at coordinate 38,067,360 of CM067373.1, forward strand.
GACAGCTTTGCTGGCACTGAGGAAGTCAAAACCAAGCTGGGCATCATTTTGAATAAGGCAATGACAACTCACTGTATGAATTGCATTTCCTTTATCTGTATTACGAGGTTTACTGTATCAGCCACGGGGACATCGGCTCCTGTAGCTGTTTGTAAAAATGTTTGTAGGCCTAAGGGTGGCTTCTTATGAGGTGGGATGCTCTCATACAAGCCCTTGTTAAAGACAGTGATGGAAGCTCTAGTGTCAAGGGTGGAACTGGTGGAAACGCCACTAACCAGACAAACACACTTATATATTACTTTGTGGTGTGCCTGTGGAAGAGTTTCCACTGATACTGCCTGCAGGATGGTTTTCGGTGCAGTATCATCCTGTATATAGTCAGTCTGTTTCCAGATAGCTTCCATGAGTGCAGTTTGTGGCTGAGTGGGGAAGGGGACCGACGGCAGAACTGAGGTAGCAATTGTGGTGCTGTTGATGCTCTTTCCGTGTACTGTGAGTTGGTGTATACAGCAGTGCAGACAGGACTGGTGCGGTCGCGGATAAGGGCTACCTGTGCAAGCCACTTTTTACATTGCATCATGGGATGTTTGATTGAAGCGCAGAAGCAACGACGGCGTTACCGTCCTTTGAACGATGCTTCTTCTTGCGGATCCATGATGCCGAATGTTGACTGCAGTCCATGTCACTACTGCTGCTGCTACTTGTTGTGGGTGATGCTGTTAGGCCGTGTGAATTGCAAACCAACAAGGGACACTGGGTGTTAAGTGCCTTGGCGTTGGGTCGTGGTGCTTGTATAAACGTTGTTTCAGCGGAGGTGCTACAATCTACCACTGCCGTTTTACATAGGAAAGGTTTGTTAGAAACGGAGTTTGCGGGGTCACAACCTCCGGCAGGGGGAGATGTCAGTGTTATGGATGCAGTGTGCATCGTTGGTACTGACATATAAGAAGCTGTGCGTGCGTGCGTGCGTGCGTGTGCATACTGTTGTGAAAGAATGATATGTTGTGTTGGCCACTTGACATTGTTGTCCGGAGGCCGTAGTTGAGCCGGGTTGTGAGAGTGGGAACCGAAGTGACTCTATAATCGGCGCACGTTCTAGTTTACCGGGGTCTCAGGCTGCGGTGTACATCGGTCAGCAGTAAGCGTTGTAGACGAAGGGCAATTTAGACATCGCCCCTTCCAGTGGTCCAGCTGACCACATCCAAAACGTGTACGTGTCATCAAATTTGTTGCTGGGCGTGTTGTCGCCTGTGTTGCAACCATGGTGCCGAGTGTGGTGACTAAGTTGGTGAGTGCGGAGATCTGTTTTGTTATCTCTTCTAACCATGCATGTTCTGATGATTGTTATTGTTGTACTGGTTCCCGCATCCTGGGGCGTTGTTGTGGCCTCCGCGATGGGATTGGCCACACCCTCTTCCTCTAGACGCACGATTTTGACCAGTCAGTTGTTCTGATTGTGTTTGCGGGTCTGATGCTGATGTAGGTGCTGATGCAGTTGGGTTTTCAGTGGTGGGCGATTGTTTTTCTCCCGCTCCAGGAAGTTCTCAATTCGAACCGCAGTTGCTGTTAGGGTTTGTAGGCTACCGTGATCTATGAAGAATAACTTCTCCTTGAGGGCGGGTTCTCCACTTAACGCATCGATGAGTGTTCAGATGCAGATGTGTTACTTCTTCATGATTCACGCTGGGGTAGGCACGGGTAACTAGTCGCTGAATATGACTAGCCACCTCTGGTAGTGTCTCCCTGGCTCGTTGATGCAAGTTCTTGAGTTGCAGACGATTTGTCTCACCAAGGGCCATGTCCCTGAATCTCTCCCACAACGCACTTTCCAACTCCGTGTACGTTGGGGTATAATCTGTGCCCAAATCTGCCAGGGCTTGAAGTGCTTTATCAGATAGTTTTGCGGCCAGATACGCTCACATTTGACGATCTGTCCAGCGATTTGTACGACTTTCTGAATGATCCGCCCATGGCCACGATATGATGTTATGAGTGCAAATCTAGGTGGTGGTGCTGGGGAGACTGACGTGAACGCGGATGCTGGTTTATTTCCTGATAATGTCCCTGATGATTGCGCGTCCGTGAGGGCGATTCCAGACAATAGTGCTGTGCATGATATATAGGGTCCACTGAATACCACCGGTCCACTGAATACCACCCTGATGCAGGTCCATAGACAGGTGTGGGTCTATAGACTGGTGGAGGCATGCTATGTAGACGACACAGACGTTCTATCGGTTGTTGCGATGGTTGTTCCTCGCACGGAGGTGGTGCAGGAGACTGACGGGGGTGGTGTGTGCCATGTGATGTTCTTCTGGTATACTGCTGGAAGGGAGGTGCCGCATCTCCTGACTCATATTGTGTGACGATGTACATACCAGCGGAGATGCAGGATATGGTACATGAGGTTCCGGCCATTGGTCACTATGTGATGACTCTGGCGAACATAATGGTTGTGAAGGAATAGTATGCCCCCGTAGGGGTCTGTGTCGTGGCGATCCGGCATAGATGGTAGGTGCCTATCATGGATATCCGACAGTGTTATATATTGAGTTCCCTCGCTGATCGGCGAAAACTTTTTTCGCATCACCGCACCTATTAGTCATTAATACATATTACGGAAATAATAAATAGTACAATAGTATAGTTACTTGAGTACCTATTGGTCACCGGTACAGTAAGAGTTCATAAATCACGGGAATTGATATGCTACAGTTGAGTAGCACGAGGTGGCGCAGGTCCGAAGTTGCAGGGAAGATTTCCAAAATCAGGCTGTTGATGCGGCTTAGAGTTATAGAAAGATGTTCATTAGATAGTGTGAATAACTGATGCATATATTTACACAGTAAATTGAAGTGTCCGTCCGGCGATGGTAGTTTGAAAGTTGCCCATAATAGAGGCTACAGCGGTAATTAAATATGCATGTACATAACTGGGTACACTGTGCGGGAACAGACTGTGGTCTGTGCGGGAACAGACTGTGGTCTGTGCGGGAACGTCTAAAAGTTAATTATAACACACGACATGCTGTGCGGAAGTTTGATACCACTTTTCAGCATGGTCCAGAAGATCCGGCGAGTTATCCACCAAGAATCACCTCGGCTCTACATCCTGTAGAATTCACATCGGGCCCGCAAGGCCCATCTGCAAGGAAGCTCCTCTGTAAGTGTTCCCTTTCTAATTACCCTCGGATGACCATCTGAGAGCTTCCAAAATTGGTGATTGCGGATCCAATGTTGCTCACCGGCACAGATCTGAATTCAGAAAGGCACTGCTGCGGTATAGGTACCACAGTTAGTTAGCAGTTAGCCCACACGCTGGTCGTGTCGGCTGTTCCTCGCCGAGTGCTCTTGATTCTTGATTTCTGGCTCCTTTTATACTATGTGACGTCAGAGGCAGGACGCTCCAGCCAATCAGCGGGCGAGCAGTAGCCAATCAGATTGCTGCTAGAAAGGGTGACGTGGTGATCAGCGCATTTCCCATTCATTTAATACATACACGCGATTACGACGTTTAAGCAATATTTTGAAAATAATTTAAGCGAGCCATTTAACGATAACTCGGCCATTTCTGGTCCGATTTTAAAAAGGTAGAAAGTTATAAATTCCTCGTGTAATTCTGGTCCTGATCGCTACCAAGAGCGACGAGAATGGAGTGATGTAACGAAATCACCAGTACCAAATTGGTACACTATAAGCATACACTCTCTCCCAATACTGACACGTGTTGCCAGAGAAGCTTTGACACGTTCCTACAGCCGTTTTAACGAAACCTCTCTCATAGGGCTTTATACACGCATACTATGCTACCCAGGGGGGCATGCTTGGAATGCGAAGCGGTCGTCTCGTACCCAGCTTAGCTGGGACGGTCTGTACCCATCCGGGCGATCCGTGCTACAGCACACCAAGTCTGACCGAGAGGCAGATGGTCCAAGCATAAGCAATGTTCACAGCCGTAAAGTAAACATTTTCAAAATCGAGTATACTAATATTATAAACACTACGTGTAAGCAGTCTATATAGCAACTCAAAACATTTTATCTAAGTTGGCACTCTGCCGATTAAATTATTTGAAAAAAATGTAACCACAGCATAACGAGCCCTAACATAATCACAGTTCACCCATAGTAAAAGGGCAAGCACAGTTCAACCATAGTAAAAGGTCAAGCTATTCAAAATCTGTTTCTTTATTATGTAGACTAGATGTAATCATGGCTTAGAATAAATCTGTGAAGTGTAAATCAAATCAGATAAATGTTCAAACGCAGATAAACGCTGAAAATTGCTGTCCTGACCTATCAGGCAATAAAGCGACTAGATCATCCACCATCAACTGTTACCAACAATCATACTGTTATAGATGCAGTCTTTGAACATCAATGTGCCTGTGAAATCTTAATCCTATAAAATTAATCATACATAAATAATAAATGATTCTCTTAATGATATACTGCCTTTTGTGCTTTGCGCATGTACCTGCCAAATGTCCAATTTTGCGACTATTTAATGTAGGGTGTCCATCCGATTATAGGCTTAGCCTTTGATGCCATACCTATTCTGACTCTACATAATACTATTATGGCGCAAAATAAACACATTTGAGTTTGAATAGCGCACACCGTCTAGTTATGGATGACACCGTACTCATGTATCTGTTGTCTTATCCCGATGTCATAACAGAGTTTAGGTCTGCCTTGAACTCGAGTGCCGACATCCTTTGTCTGGATCTAAATAGCAAAGTGGAATGGCTGTTAACTTGTGATATCGCCGAGTTAGCTAGCAATCTGATTTTGAATGAATCAATAAAGACAGTAGCCAATGTGTGTAATACGATTAGTACACTTTTACAGGAATGTAATGTCACCTGAATTTGCGAGAACGAAACTTTTCGGAGGCCGACTCATCATTATAAAGCTTCCTGGAGCTTTGGATCACATATAAGCTATGGCACCCTTATTAATAGCAATATTAATTACTCTTTAATACATTTCCACTATGACTCTGAAGGTCGATTGCTAATAGTAGATTTTACATACGAATAATAGTCCTTTAGACTAATAAATGTTTGTTCCAAATAATCCGCTGTTGGTCGTTTAAATGCTTTAACTTCACCTCTCAATGGGCTCATTTGGAGTGTTTTCATGATCTTATCTTAGTAAAATATATATTACACTTGTTTGGTGGAATGCTGCATAATCTTTAATTACAGATTTCTGCATTGAGTTTTCTAAGGTTAAATCTTAGCTTAAAACTAAGCAAATTATGTCCCTGTATGCTCACTATATATGGCCTTTGTTCCTAGAGGTTGAGAACCATGGTGAGTATTATGAGCTAGTAGTTGATTTAACGATAACAATCTTGGCAATATCGAATGCTCAGATTAACAGTGTCCTAATAAGGTTTAAAGTCAAACACATGGGTATTGATAAGCTGTCCAAATTCTTCCATAAAAAGATTAGGGCACTGGATGAACGCATCAATAAACATAGCTTCTAATTGTCCTTCTACTGATAGTTGGTTTTTCGAATGAGTGTCATTCTTATTTTAATTTATGAACAGCAGAATATAGAGATCTTGAGGTCGGTGCCTCTTTTCTTTCAGATGTGTCTCCTCTATCATCTCACGGAGCTTCTTCATGTGAAGCATGATGTCATTGGGCAAGTCGCCAGGTAGAGGTGGCTTGTCAAGAACGTCTTGATCATACCTTTGAAATGGGCTCTTTATCCAGATCACAAGGGTGTGACTTGACACATATGATTAATATGTAAAAGTAAGTCAGATCCTTCTAAATTCTGGCGCCCAAATATCATATCTTAATATTGATTATAAAATTATTTCTAAAGTATTGACCTGCTAGGCAGTCTGTTTACGAAACTGGGAAAACGTTTTTAGAAAAACAGTCTACAAGTGGTGAACTACACTCGCTCATCGTCCTATTTTCTCTCCATCGTTGAGCTGATTCTAATTACTCTGCTACCTCTGTTTATCTTGAGCGGCAGGGGAGGGGAGGGGAGGGGAGGGGAGGGGAGGGGTGGGGGGGGTGGAATGGGTATATAATTTATTTAATGTATACGTCAAGTTTCGGCAGCATAGGTGATCTTGTATCTGGAAAACGGATTCTCTTTTATGCTCCAGATATTCGCCTGATGCTTGTTGGCACCATTGATAGTTGGAATGGAAGAAATGGAGCGCATCACATAAATGTTAATTTCATCCTCCTGTTCGGAAAGGAAAGCTGAAATGTTAATTTCATCCCCAGTTCAGAAAAGAAAGCTGAAAGGTTAATTTCATTCCCCAGTTGAGAAAGTTTTTTTATTTCATCCACCTGTTCAGAAAAGAAAGCTGAAATGCCAGTGTCTCGGTGATCAGTAGCCCTGTATTTACCTGGAACGGGTCTTCACTGTGAATTCCTGCACCAACGTAAACCTTAGTGTTCATGTGTGTGTGTCTGCCAATTTTATTTTAATTTGGCACATTTTAAGGCATCATGCTTGTTGTAGCTAGTCAGTTTGCGCCCATCGTCATTTATAAATAAGTGCAATATCGAGACTACAGTGAGGATTACAGTGCAAGGAAACTAGCCTGCCTTAATGTGCAGCCAGCGCAGGATAGGTATACGAGCTTTAGCGGATGGCGTTGTCTTAGATAACGAGCTAATCTGTTGCTATGTATTAGAGAACCTGTTTGAATGCTGTATTGTGTTACAAACAAACTAGCATATACTCACGTACTGTCTATAGTGGAGTGGCTTAAGTCCAAATGTAAGTGATATTGTGACCTGCTGGAACAAAGCACCAAATTTGGCACAGATGTAGTTTAGGTTAATACGGAACTTTTTAGAGGGGCTGCCAAATTTTAAAGGTCAAGGTCACGTTGAGGTCAAAGGTCAAATTATAGGTTTTTCATATCTTCCCAGGGAATGACTGATATTATATAACAAAGCCCAATCATGGCACAGAAGTACTTTAGGATAATAAGAAACACTCTTAGAGAGGGACGTCAATTTTTAAAGCTCAAAGCCATGCGGGGGGGTCATGGTCAAACATAAAATTGTGGAATTTTTAAATCTTTTACCAGGGAATGGCTGTGAGATGACGTAATAAAGCATCATTTTGGCATAGTATAGTATTTTAGTATAATATAAAAAAAAATTAGAGGTAGTTGCCAAATATTGAGTCACGGTTACAATGCAGTCAAGGTCAAAGGTCAAACTGTGTGGAGGTTACAGATTTTTTCATGGAATGGTCGCAATATGCTGTAACATACCATTAAAACTACGTACAGATGTACATTGGGAGAATATAAAATTTAAAAATGTGTTTATTGATATGCATAGCTATCTATTGTTTGAAAATAAACCACAGTGTAGCGCACAGCATGACAATTAAATTCATAACGGCTGTGAGTGAAAACTTTTAAACAAGCAATTAAAATAAATAGCAAAACATTAATGCAGTCATTCCACATAAGAACGAGCTAGACACTTTTAAGATTGCCATGGAATCAGATTAAAACACAAAATTGACGTAATTTAATTGAAACATCAATTGCGAGATGTATAAGCATACAATAGTATCAGTATTCATTTGACTTTTATAATAATGCACGGCCCGCGGTTAATTCTATAAGCTGTTATTCAATTTAAAATGAAAACGCGTTATCGCTTAGATTACAATTCCCTCATTGTCGTCTGCTATCATGTCTTATACAGTTGTATAAAATGATGGGAATTTTCGCCTGTTAGTTGCTGGTGACTAAATTCTGCGCTAGCAATACAATATACTGTTTGAACCTTATATAATATGAAAATAGGCGTTGCCTATAAGCGACCGCAGACACCATTTATTGTTTAAATAAATAGGACGAATTTGTATAGGGTCGAAATGTCCTAAATACGTATGCCCATCTATAGTATTTTGAAGCTAATTTTTCATGCGTGGAGGGCATTCTGGTAAATCCAGTCCATGATATTCACAACAATGGATCCTCCAGCGTTATCGCATCTTTTACCGGGGCCTGCACCATTAAATAGTTGCGCCAGTCCAATAACGTTATAAAATTTGTACCGACGTATCGCGGTGCTCCTCGCTATTTGGGGAAATACAAACAAGTCCATAGTAACTATGACATCATAATGAAATGTCGTCCACTAGAAATTTTAGATCGCATTTATCCAGACATATGCTACAAAAAACGGGAATTAATGCATGTCTGCGAGTAAATACACGAATGTATCCATCCGGGTGCGAATGGCGCCTTAAATTTCCTGCTATTTTCGCTAAATCGATACGACATTGGCAACGACATTCCGCGGCCATGAGTGTTAAAAATAATACGAGACAGTCACCCAAACCTCATATTGCATATTGCATTTACAGTTGCATAAATAGGAATAAATAAAGCTTTTATCTGGTTTGCATCAAACCATTTAATCGCTTTACATTCTAATGTACTCTATTTCGTGATAACAATATCACACAAATTTTGGACATTGAAAATGCGCAGTAGGTTGCCCTAAAACAACGAGAGGAACATACGCATAATGAAGAACCATATCCCATAATGCAACGGGGGCTCATGAAGAAACCACAAACGCCATATCATAAGACGAAACCGGAACCAAAAAAAGCTTGTGACCGGAAACGAAGCTTTCTCAGTCGCATGGTATATGTATTTAAGCAATTTACGCTCTGGCAAAGTATGCACAGTGGAATTGCCCACAAACCATAGGTGAATCTAGATACATAGTCGTAATGGGTGGTCTACACACAGATGACATTGTGGAGGGTAGTAGCAGACCTCTTGGAGGGATCAGGTGGTGCGTAGCACTGAGTGAGGCTGGTGTTGCCACTGCCGGAACCGCAGACTCCTTCCTCAAGGTGGCGCACCTCACTAGGACACGTCATGCGCATCAAGTAACTGTCATGGCTCTTGCAAAATTACAACATGATGCTTTCAACAGTGTGCAATCCAGGAGTTGTGCCTTTTGAGGACTGGAAAGTTGAAATGATACATAACAGCCCAACCTTTGAGTTCTGAGATAAAGTCATGCATCTTTAACTGTTGGTGCTAGTTTCTGTTCGATCGCACAGAGAAAGAAACTTTGCCCTATATATACAAGTGCTTGAAGCACTAGCAGCATGGTTTTTTTGTGCTTGCCCACACAAATTATGCCAGATGGCTACCAGTTCACATCAGAGATATGAAGGCTCTCCCACAAGAAATACGAAATCAGTTTGAGGCTAATTGGGTGTTCATGAAGGGTAAGCGAAAGTTCAAGAGCATGCCTCGACCAAGCAAATGAACAAAATAATGAGAGTGAAAGGATCCGGTGGTGCCATTGGCCTGACTGAAAATTCTGCTGCTCTAAAACGATGGATGATAGCAGGACCTGAACAGACCAGGATCCTCACAGAGTTTGATGAACTGCATCACGTGACTGATCAACCATCCACCAGCCATGAACAGGGGCATTCAACACAAGAAACATTCCAAAATCAGGTTAACACCATATTGGCATTTATGGATAAAATGAACTCATGACACACGTGTGTATGGATGGCACAGTTGTACAGGCATTGCACACGATGGAGACATTGGGTAATGAGCAATATTCAAACTATGTCAAGGATGTGCCTGTTGAAAGGAAAGAATCAAAAGGGTCATAAAAAGAAGAGCGTCCTCGTGACACTAGCGGAAACTCAAAGGCAAAAAAACAATTCCAAGAAATAAAATATGACTGCAATCTATTCAGTCAGCTATTCATCGCTGCACAAGTCCGCAGCACAAGGCTGGATGAATTCTTCACACATGAAAATCACCCATGGCCACCAGCATTGTCTCTACTTGGAAGACTCCATGTACCAAGCAACACAGCACAGCCACTGCATTGCATTGATCCAGCTGTCCAAGCAGAAACACCATCTCACTTTGATGCCAAAGTATTTGATGGTGCTGCCATAGTACATGCCTTGCCACAGGAAAGTGCATCTACTTTCGGTGAATACAGTGACAAAGTTTTCATCCCATGGACAGAGAGACAGCTTACAAACTGTTCCAGAATTGACATAGTTTGGGACATGTATAACTGTGACAGCCTGAAAGCAACAACTAGAGAAAAGTGAGGTACACGGCAGTAAAATCACTCCAATATCACAATGGGAGAGAGTGATCATGAAGAGGCAGATAGTAGAATATGCCTCCATTTGAATGATGCTCTTCCTCATTAGAACCGTGGATACTGATGTGATTGTGATGGGAGTTTTCCATGATCTTATACAGTGTCATCCAGATATGCAGCCATGGGTTGGCTTTGGTACCGGAACACAGTACCGATATTATGATGTTAATTCAATCTGCCAGGAACTTGGTGAGGACAAAGATCGTGCTCTACCATTTTTCCCTGCCTTCTCTGGTTCTGATACATCACAGTTTAGCGGTAAAGCCAAGAAATCGTTTGGAAGACATGGAAAAGCATATCCCACTGCCACAGCATTATCACACCACTGTCTGCATTTGTTCCACTCCAGTATTCAGAATAATAGAAAGATTTATCTGTATCATGTATGACAACACTACTCCACATGTTGATGGGAATGAGCTTCGACAGGAGCTATTCACAACGAGAGTGAAGATGATGGAGAAACTTCCTCCCACTCAAAATGCACTGCTCCAACATGTTAATCGATGTCTATATCAAGCCAGTATTTGGAGAGAAAGTTTGAATCCAAAGATATCTGCACCTACTCCTGAAGGCTTTGGGTGGACCAAAGGAGAAACACTGTGTTGCCCATTGTGAACAACTCTGTCAGCTTCCGCTGTTAGCTGCAGGAAATTAATCAAGTGTGGATGCAAGGCGGCGCCTAGTTGTTCAAAGAATTGCAAGTGCAGGAATGCAGGTCTCGCATGCACAGCATTGTGCCTTTGTCATGGCAGTTGAGACAATTTGACTTTGATCGACTGACTTTGAAACCACGCATGTAATCTCAGTGTAACTCCCATGATTGGAATTACACAATTGAACATAAAACTGTTGGTTTAGACAGCACGTTTACAGACAGCACGTTTATGTTGTAAGACCCCACCACAATTTTACATTTTAACATTGACCTTAGTTTGGCGACCCCTCTAGAGAGATTTGTATTATGCTAGACCGTGTTGTGCACATTTTCCAACCTCAGAACACAAATGTACCATTTCAATTAACATTTTCCGCATGTATTTATAATGGGAGGGGCCAAGACCTCAAATTATCCAACACTGACTAAGGTACATCAGTACAAAAAAACTGGCTTTGTTAAAGCATGTCATAGTAATTCTATGTAAAATATGAAAACAACAAACAATTTGATCTTTGACCTTGCCCCTAGACGTGACCCTGACCATTAAAACTTAGCAGACCCATCTGAAAGGTTATGCATTGTACTATGGTACGTGTCAAAACCTGTGCTTTTGCAGCATGTTACACACATTCCCTTGAAAGAAATATAAAAAAATCCCACATAATTTCACCTTTGACCTTGACCTCTGTATGACCTTGACATTTAGACTTTGGCAGCCCACTCTAAAAATGTTTGTATTGTCCTCTAATACATCTGTGCCAAATTTGGTGCTTTGTTATAGTGTTTTACGGTCATTCCATTGAGAAAATATGGAAAAGACGCATAATTTGACCTTTGACCTTGAGCTCTGTGTGACCTTGATGTTTAGACTTTGGCAGCCCACTCTAAAAATGTGTGTCCTCTAGTACCTCTGTGCCAAATTTGGTGCTTTATTAGTGTGTCACGGTCATTCCATTGGGAAAATGTGGAAAAAACACAATTAGACCTTGACCTCTGCGTGACCTTGACCTTTAAAATTTGGCATCCCCCGCCAAAAAGTTTCATATTTCCCTCAAGTACATCTGTGCCAAATTTGGTGCTTTGTTCCAGCAGGTCACGATCATTCCCCTAAGCCACTCCACTACTACAGACAATAGACGTTATGGCGAGAGATCATACCTGCGTTTTTCCTCAGCAAGATTATCTATTTTGACGGTTAGAGTTCATTGTTCATCTGCGAATTTTAAGATAGGTTATGAATTTTGTGAACTTTGATTGTGTGTGCTTTGTGTGTTTGATCTTTTGGATTTTACGAATGATATACTTGAGTACTATATTCATTAGATTTATTAGTCTAACGTTAATTCTATCTGCCTAGCACCACTTTGCTTTAAAAGCCATCTCCCAAAATTGAGTTTCCATTAGATATTAGTATTCTCTACTATCTACTGTTAGCTCAATTTGAGATTCTTTATTATCTCATTTAGTGAATCAAGTTACGAAAAAAGCTAATCTAATCTTTTCATTTCAGGTCAAAAATCTTCATTTTTTTGCTAATTCCTTGTACCTGATTGTCAATTGCTTATGTTGGTAACGTCAATCCATATACCAGCACCTGCGCCCATCCGTTAATAGAACTAGTCTAAGGTAATAAGAGGATAGTTTATACCACCAGCGTCCACCATCTGATGCATAATACGTTAGACTGGCCAATATCTATTACCACATAATCCAGTCTTTCCACCACCCAGTGCTCCTTCAGAAACACTTAATCTCTCCCTACTGACTTGAGCAGTAAGGTCAGAGATCTGAATACATTCTGCAAAACAGCAACTTTGAATAGACCAAGTCCACAATTCTGGCAATGAAATGCCTTTATCAAAACCAACTGAAAGCCCTACATCCAGAACTCCCACTTAGACTTTGTTTGCACCAATAACATGGCTATTAAATGTATGTACGATTACTGTATTTTGCGGCTGTAGGAGTAGAACCACCCTACAGCTCCAATTAGTCCTTCTTCGCTTTTTCCCACTGTGTCGTGTCCTCGGCCAAAATCCTTAACTTCCTCATGTCCATTCTTGACTTGAGTGTGCCTAACCCTGCTTTCTTGAGGTCACCTCGTAGCACGCTTAGCAGATTTATGCAATGACGTCCTCTCCTGGCTCTGTACTTGCTGGCTCCGAATTCAAAGGCTCTGCGCTGGTGTGTCTTCTGGCATCCTTAACACATGTCCAAACATGGTGGGCGACTTTTACAAACAGTGGTGACGTATTACACATCTTGTATAGTGCACGGTTGGAAATTATGCTGCCAGGCCATCGGTATCCAATGATGGTGTGTCGAGTTTGCATAGAGCTGCCCACTGTTACAGTTATACATCATCAAGGATACGCAGGTTGCATTGTGTAAACGTAGTCTTTTTATCAAGGGTATTTTGATCTACGAATCTATAGCTTCCAGGACTGGAAAGCTATGTGCCACATGATGTAGCGTGTAGTAATGTCAGCAGTACTGCAAAGCAGTGACCCCAGGATTTTACTTTTCCTCCATGGCTCGCTGCCACGGAGTGGATCGTCATTTTCTTTAGTTTCATGCTTTGTAGATAGGTATATGTGGGCAAACTATGTTTTGGATTCATTCATAGATTCTCAATTTTTAGTTTGCTTGCAGCTATTGGGAGAAGTTCGTCAAGGGGTTTCTTCTCCTCGTCTATAAAGTCCACATCGTCGGCATATTCCATCTCTAGCGGCATGTCCAGTATTGACACCGGGGGTTTGGTCTTGTGAAATTTCCTGCATGGACAATGCAGCAGGAAGGTAATAGGTGGAAAGCACAGGGGATAGACCATCTCCGTGGGGATAGTGGGGAGCCGATTGATGTCTCAAACTCTACAGACTTCACTCTCAGCTTGGTGTCTGCAAACAGTGGTCTCTAGATAGTCGTAGCTCATCTTCATTGCAACTGACCTGGCGTAGTACATCTGGGATCTTTGAGCGCTTAATTGTGCTGAAGGCTCTTGACATGTCAATGCCCATTTTGTGGAAATCCCAACGCAGCTTTGTCCACGTTTGAAGCCACCGACCTGGTCTTGGTCTCGGATGCGGCATAATGTAACATTGGATAGGATTTTCGATATGCTGTTAAGGAGATCAATGGGCCGCAGATTGGCTTGGGCAGCGTGATAAGTAAACTGCAAACTAAATAATATAACAACTACTACGATTGTTTAATTCATTGTTGAATGTCTTATCTTAGGAAAATCCGATGATAGTGTTCCCAAAATAATGTGTAATGGGCTTCTATACAATTAAGCAAACACCGGCGTATGCTAGCAAACTCTCATATTTGGTATTCCTAATAAAATTATGGATCCTGATTGGTGGGCTAACAATGCCGGATCAATTGTTTTGAAAGACAAAATGTTTTGATTAGACTATGAACCTCCGATTGATATGCATACTCCGGCATTCGATACTTAGCTGACAGACGATTCATAAATTTAATTCTGCATTTTCATGATTCAATTATGTTGAGTATAATTAAATAGGACCTCGAGAACTAACGGTAGATGGGCTGCATTCAGCTGGTACTAAGGCAGTTTATTAAGAGCAATGAGATTGTAGTCTTTCTATCTGTTAAATGTTTGAAGTAAATTTATTCGTTATTTTTCACGTTAATATTGTAAAGTTGTAGTATAAGTTTAAAAAATCAGTATCTAGTTAGTCAGTGACCGGTTCACATACAATGCAGAGTTTAGTATGTCAAGATCATTACGCATGACCGTTTACGTGTTAGAATGTTCTGGAACTGGTTTGACTGGAAGCTGTTGCTGCTTTTGGCAGAGGCAGTTTCTAGTTAATGTGTATCCAAAATATCTCAAGTAATTACTTTATTCTGTCCATTAATGTACACCAATCCATTATATTGTTTTTAGTACTATGTACTAAATTATTAAGTATCATTGTTTTTCACGCTTGTTTAAAAAGGCATGTTTAGTATAATGTTGTACTAGTTGAAATGTTAGTCATTTTCTAGCTCATCTACTCAACCCAACTACCAATTTTTTGCCCGTCTTGTTTGTTCATTACAGTTAGGATGTTTTGGAACTGCTATGACGAAGCTATTACTGCCTTTGGCAGATGCAGCTTCCAGTCAAAATATATTTCAAGATCTTACTATATTATTCTGTATGGTTCTTTTTCGCACACGTGTAAAGTGTAATGTTTTATAGAAGACTCACATGTTCAGTCAGTCAGTCAATCATTTTGCCTTTTTACTCATAGTTGTATTGCATTACAACTGCTCAGGACAAGTTTGCAATACAAAATTTGAATCTGAATGATGCTTGGATATATTGAACTGTTTTGACTGGGGGCTGTAGCTGGCTATGACATGACTGGGGGCTGTAGCTGGCTATGACATGACTGGGGGCTGTCGAAGTATTGTCGAAGTATTTTCAAAATATTTCAACATATTGTATTTTGTATGGCATTGTGCACTTAAAATACACATATTAATAATAGTGACTGTTAATGGTAAATTATAATGGTAAATTATAATGCACAGGCTAACTGCTTTCTCTTTATTGTCTTCAACATAGATGTTTTTACAAAAGAAAATGTAAAATTTGGGCAATGATTAGAACTACCCCGTATCAAAATGCACTAGAATTAAATTTTTCCAGACTGTGAAAAAGGTTAACATAGCTTAAGTTGGACGATTTACTCACTATAGTTATCAAATTTTCCATAAAACTTCACAGATTTGTTCTCTACGATCATTAGGACTAGTGTGTATTAAAAAGATATAGATTTTCAGTTTTTCTATTCTTTTTCTGCTTTTGAATTTCGTTATACATCATGCTTAGAACTAGTCTGCATCAAGATGAAATTGATTTTCTAAATCCCTCCATACTTTTAACCTGTTTGAACTTGGATTATTTCGTTGTTCATTTGCAGTCATGTTAAACTTTTTCCAAATGACAATTTAGTAAACAAGGGTTTATCAACGTGATGATCCCATGTCTAGTTTGCATTAAAACAAAAAGGCTTCGATTAGATTTTGACAAATCTTTACTGTTGGGACTATTTTAGGGCCGATATGCATGCATGCAAGTTCCACTTATTATGCTGTGGCCAAGGTTTCGACAATTTAATCAGCAAAGATATATCCAATATGCTCCTTAAATATAGTCTTCCTCATATTACTAGTCTTCCTCATATTAATGTAAGTGATTTTGAAACTGTTTCTCCTGTATTTCAGGTTTTGAATTTTGCTTATGTTTGAACCAAAATGTATTTCGGTAAGATTTGGTGTTCCAGGAGTCATTGTACAGCAGGCTGCTACCTGACTGTGAGGCTTTCTGGTTCAGTCTTAAAGTTATGCTTCTCTGAATCAATTCTTACCTGTTGGGTAATACCATGGGTATTTTGCGTCGACAAGCAGAATTTTATTTCAAAATTAGACTATTGGGTCGTCCATCAGCTTTAGATCTATATATGTATATAAATGGCTTGGACATTATTAGCTCACCTGGCCTGAAAGGCCAAGTGAGCTTATGCCGTGGCGAGTGTCCGTCAACATTTGCTTTATAACGCTACTCCTCCATAACCAATGGCCGAATCTTAACTAAACTTTGGGCAAAGGATGTTATTGTGCTCGGATCGGGAACTTCCATTTGGAATTTTGATTCATAAATCTTTTGGGTTAAAATCTTAGATTTTATTAAAAATTTACCGGAAATTGTCAAATTGCTTCGTCTCCTTAGAATCTTGACCGATTTCAACCAAATTGGGCTGAAAGAATCCTATGGTCATAGGTTATAGAACTTGCATTCAGAATTTTGGGTGAAAAACTTATTTTATTAAAAATTTACCCGAAATTGTCAAATTGCTTCTCCTTACCATTTTGACCGATTTCAATTAAATTGGGCTGAAAGAATCCTACGGTCATAGGTTATAGAACTTGCATTCAGAATTTTGTTGCGTAAATATTTTGAGTGAAAATCCTAGATTTTATTACAAATTTATCAGAAATTGTCAAATTCCTTCTCCTTACCTGTTTGACCGATTTCAATCAAATTTGGGTGAAAGGATCCTCAAACTGCTTCTCCTTACCATTTTCACTGATTTCAACCAAATTGGGTTGAAAGAATCCTATGGTCATAGGCTCTAGAACCGCCATTCAGAATTTTGTTGTGTAAATATTTTGAGTGAAAATCCTAGATTTTATTAAAAATTTACCGGAAATTGTCAAATTCCTTCTCCTTATACCCGTTGACCGATTTCAATCAAATTTGGCTGAAAGGATCCTACGGGCATAGGCTCTAGAACTTCCATTCAGAATTGTGTTGTGCAAATACTTTGAGTGAAAATCCTAGATTTTATTAGAAATTTACCGGAAATTGTTAAACTGCTTCTCCTTACCCGTTTGCCAGATTTCAATCAAATTTGGCTGAAAGGATACTATGGTCATAGGCTCTAGAACTTCCATTCACAATTTTGTTGTGTAAATATTTTGAGTGAAAAGTCCTAGATTTTATTAAAAATTTACCGGAAATTGTCAAATTGCTTCTTCTCCTTACCCGTTTGGCCAATTTCAATCAAATTTGGCTGAAAGGATCCTATGTTCATAGATTATAGACCTTGCATTCAGAATTCTGATTCGTAAATATCTTGGGTGAAAAACCTAGATTTTATTAAAAATTTACCAGAAATTGACAAATTTGAACCAAATTGGGCTGAAAGAAGCCTATGGTCATGGTTTATTAACAAAGTTGAGTGTTAACGCACTATGACATGTACATGTATGTTGTGTAGTGCCCAAATGGCAGATGGGACATGGATTTATAGGCAGGTTGCAGTACACTTAAAGGGATTCTACATGGAGGACAATAAATTTTGTATTATAATAATATTTATAGATTATGACATGGCCATTCAATATAAACTACATTCAGACACATTCATTTACTTACAACCATCCAATTGACCTTTCCATTTTTAGCTCACATGAGTGGCCTTATGCCGTCCGTCATCTGTCTGTCATCATTCCATCAACTTTTGCTTTAAAACACTACTCATTAACCACTTGGCCGATTTCAAACAAATTTGGCTGAAAGGCCCTAGAACTTCCATTCAGAATTTTGATTCATCAATTTATTTGGTTAAAATGTTAGATCTGAAAAAGTACGGGAAATTGTCAAATTGCTACTCCTTAGCTGCTTGATATATTTCAAACAAATTTAGCTAGTGACCTTATCATGGTAGACTCTAGAACCTCTATTCAGAATTTTGATTGGTCAATTCTTTGGGTGGCCCATCTAGGATTTTCCGAATATTATCTATCATATCTATTTAAATACAAATGGTTCAAACACTAATGGTCCAGGTGAGCGCCACAGACCCTTGGGCTTTTTGTTTTTTCACTGAATATCCAGTCCATTGTAGGCTGAGTTCATAACATGGTGATATATTTGCTATCTTCTGATATCTCTTGTTGCGGTTAGCAAAACTGTTCAGCTTATATTTTGGGATTGGTTAACCCTAACGACACTCCACTTAGATATATGGTTGCTTATGTCAAGTGACCCGCTCAAAATTTGACCTCCCCTCTTTCAATGTTAAAGTTTTCGTTTATTACTTAATACTATCAGAACTAATCTTGGACACATTAGTAACCACTGGTGTGGGGCTATGGTTTACCTTGGATTCTTCATAGTAAGAAATCTGTGGGAAGGGGATCTGAATCTTTTCAATTATGAATGGTAGTGTGTTGACATTCGCAACAGTACCTTGGGGGTAAGACATTTTTAGCTCTGCCCCATGGATTTTCAAAGTTAAACGTGTATTAACTTCTTGCTATTTACATGTCAGGCTGGGCATTGTACCCGAGCCCCGTTTTCGTTGGACTGCACAGCAGCCACAAATAATCCGCACTGGAATGAGCTTATTATTAACAGTTCTTTCGAGGCCTAGAGCCTACATTAATTGTTCTGTTGGATAAGAATTAGAGTAGTTCGTCCACCCACATCATATACCAATACTGACTAGGGGCTCTTTTCAAGCATGTGATGGAGAACTCTGTCGATGCAGCGCCATTGAAGATTAGAATACATTTCCCTCGATCTGGACACTTAATTAATAAGTCTTTCTTCTTTCCTTGTCTGCAAAGGGAGGAAGTGGTGTTACAATCTATCATCACATTCAGAAAGAAGACTACGCTGTACATATCTGATATCACACACTTTGTTAGTGTTTGTCCCACTCCCATAATTTGAAGAGGTAGAGGTGCGGTAATTATCTCATCGAGAAAGTTTTGTCAGCAAAATGATTAAATCGCTCTCTATGCCTGTGTGTGTGTGCACGCGCTATGATCATCAACGGAGCCGACACAATTATACAACTGCCTGTACCAAATTACATTTGTGCATACAATGTGATGTAAAAGTCACTGTATTCCCTATCTTGTAGTCATGCCTTCCTTATCAGTAAATAACAGTCGTCTATCTTTAGGATAAGTTTGTTCACTTGTGCCACAAAGGATTAAATTGCTATCTATGCCTACAACTTTTATGTGGCAGTTGCATTGCAATGCGAATAGTTATATTGCAGTGCGAACAATCATCGTGTCAGCATCTGCAGCTTGTTCAGTCTGCACTGTTACGCCCGCAGTCTACATAGTCTTAAACGTGAAATCTAACTGGTCTTGTTCTCTCCATTTGTCAAAAATCGATCATGTCGAATGGTGATAGAGATGTGATCAGTGAACAATATTTATGAGAAATGCCTCTTCGAATCTACTCCACTATCTTTGTATTGTGGTGCTGGCGGTATCCCGCAATTCTGCAGTTCGGGTTTCGCGGCTGCCGGGCTAGCTGATTCCCGCCGTTTCTACGGACGCCCGGCAGTCGTACCTTGGAACTTGAACCGTGCAAATCTGCCGCTGGTTCCACTGGCCGATTCAAGACCTCTGTTGGGTGAGTAACCTTTTATACGTAGTTAAGTTACTACAAATGGTGTCAGGAGTACTTTGGGCCCTAAATAAAAAATTGTTATTAGTTATTTCTAAATTCTACTCACGATTTTGCTGTTAAAAAAGATAGAATTCTCGGAAATATAAAGACTACTCTAGTCCTGCCCGAACGTCAATTTTACAGACTCTGGCCGCCATTTTGATTATTTAATAGTTATTTTTGTAGGATTTAACAATCACAGATGATAGGTGAGTTATAGTTAAATATATATTATTTATTTATACCATAGCAGGCAAATGTCGGGTATATAGATTAATATACCTTACATATATACGTCATAAATTCAAGATTCAATGTTATTTATTTGAACTGTAATGAATTGAGGTATATTTTCGTGCTTAGTTTCTATCATCTATCATCTATGTCAGTATTCCGTGGAATGACAACCCTATAGTTTCTGGATTGTTATTGTTAGTTGTCTTCAGTGTCATATGTACACGATTCTGAGCTGTAATTTAACCGTCGGTTTTTCGATATTTCTTTATATGTTAATTACAGTTCAATTTCTTTGTTTATTTCATAATTATTTGAAATAAAGAAGTGATATAAATCACTTTTGTTGTTATTATTATCATTATTATTAACTTTTTGAACATTAGAGGGTAATCTCCCTTCTAATTAGCAAATATGTTTCAATTGTAATATTAGGTTTACTAATTACGCTGAACACTATTTGTTTTGGGGTTTTTTCTTGTTATTATTAATTCAAAAAGTTCATAATCACATTGCTAGTTACTCCGTTGAAACAATACTCAGCTTATGCCTCCTTTTCAAGTTAAATCTGAGGAGTTTTTGGCTCGCACCCAGTTTTCGTTGGATCAGTCCTTTACCCACAAAGCGATTTTGTTGGGTACAAGTAAAGGTTTCATTTTGAAAAGAGCTGATCAAACTGGGTTTGTTGAGTATTGGTGTAAAAGCGGTGGTACTACACAAGACTTGGTCAATATTCTGCAGTCGAGAATAGCCAGCGCCGTTCAGAAATTTCACCGGATCGTTTTCTATATCTGGGCCGGAACGTGCGACCTTACCGAGAAACGAGGCGACGGTTTTGTCTATTTAAGGACAGCCGATGATGAACTCGTGGTAGACCGCATTTGCCAACACTATCAACGTGCGATAGACATAGTAAGGCATTACGGCCAAACGGTGAAATTTATTGATATCCCGGCGTATTCTCTGGTCCTGTATAATGAGCAACTTCACCATTTGAATCCCTGTTCCTTCAAAGACCAAGAGCTGCAACTGCATGACCAACTCTCTCTTCTCAATGATAGAATTGAGAAAATTAATGCAGATATTGGTGTACACACCATCAAGTGCAGTGTAGAGTTAATAGTCCGTAAAAAATCTAGTGCACGTAAACGCGTCCGTTATCATTATACTTTCGAGTTTCTGAAGGATGGTTTGCATGCAGGTACGTTACTGAATTTGGTTTGGCTTCGGAAGATTCATTTAGACGTTCTCCGGAGTTGCACAACCATCACTACTCAGTGATTTATATATTTCAGTAAGCATACGCTTACGACTCATTTCAGTAGGTGATATTACTTTTTTAGCGAATATTAATTTCGCTTCCTTGGTATAAAACAACCGGTGACCCATAATGACGAAACCTTTGTGTATTAACACTGCAACCGTGGAGGAACTTGGTGCACTCCATAATATTGGTAAAGTTCGAGCTGCTGGCATAGTACATTTTCGTGAGTCCAGAGGAGGTTTCATATCCCTGGCCGACATTAAGGCAGATCCTGATCTGCCTGCCACAGCTACAATCCTTGCACGATTGCTCCATGCTGGGGAAGTTGTATTCGACATCAATGATGAAGGCGCTGTTGGTGGGGTCGACTCACACCCAAGGGAAGAATCCCTGGAAGAGACGGTAGCTAGACTGAACATGGAACTGTTAGCTCAAGGTATCAAATACAAGGCACTCCTTAACTCAACTAGTCAACAAAGGGGTGATCATACCCTAGTTGATAACCTGGCTCCTAGGGGGGTATATACCCCTAGAGAACCTAAGAGGGAGTCGCGATCAGTTTCTCACCATGACACTAGGACGTCATCACCAGTTCGTAGAGCTTACTGGGATGGCTCTTCGTACAATGACTCTAGAATGTCATCCCCCGGTCGTAGAAGCTACTCTGATGGTCCTCCTCCACCTAAAATGTCAACTTTTGATGGAAAATTTGAGTGGAAACCATTTTTCATACAGTTTGAGCATACTGCTTCAAGGTACCGTTGGTCTGATATGTATAAATTAGACATGCTCATCTCAGCTTTAAGGGACAAGGCCTTAAAGTTTTACTGCATCTGTTCTGGGCAGGTCCAGAATGATTACTTTAGTTTATGTGAGAAATTAAAGTTGAGATTCGGGAAGAAAGATCTGCCCCACATCATCAGAAAAAAGATGCAAGATATTCGACAAGAGGGTAACTCTTTAGAAGAATTTGCAGACATCATTCAGGAGCTCACTTTAGATGGTTACCCTGATGCCTCAGAGAGTTTGGGCGAGACTATTGCCATTGATGCCTTCCTACGGGGTGTTGAGCATAAACGAGCCGCTCTGATAGCTATGGATAAAGATCCGAGCACCCTGGAGGAGGCTGTACAAATGGTCAATGCAGCTATCCATAATCAAATATTGATCATGGGTTCCAGAAGACCTGAGGTTCGAAAGGTCCGTTTTCTGGACGATGCTTCTGGGTTGTTGGAGGCAGATAATCCTGAGCAGTTGAGAGGCATAACGGCTCCAAGCAGGATAGATAAATTGGAGAAAGATGTCGAAGGACTTAGGAAGGATATGGCGGATATGAAGGTAGATGTGGCTAAGATTTTGAATATTATATCTGGTCAATTCGGTCGAGGTCGGTCTCCTCCAAGAGGGAAGGTCGTTCCATCGCGTTCCCCTTCTCCTCCTCTCAGATCGGGAAAGTGCTTTAATTGCAATTTAGAGGGGCATTTTTCCCGTGAGTGTCCAGAGCCGAGGCGTACACGGTCGCCATCACCTTCTGCTTCACCGAGATCTTCGCCTGTGCGATCATATGATGTTCGCATGTATGAGTTTAATCGTGACCCTATGACACTAGTCATTCCCATTAAAGTAAATGGTGTTTCCGTTGATGCAGTGGTGGACACTGCGGCACAAGTGACAGTAATTGGCAATTTCTTTGCAAATAAATTACCTTACCCTTTAAAGAGGTTGGAGTCTATTGCATTGAAAGGTGCAGGTAGAGACAATGTTATCCCTGCGGAAAGTGTTGAGCCAGTCACAATTGCATTAGGCTCTATGATGTTCAACTGGCCAGTACTTCTTGCCAATATTAATGATCCGATTATATTAGGCCTGGATTTCTTGAAGGCACACACGGCCACCATTGATCTGACTAGACTATGTCTGACAATTAATGGAGAACCGATTCAAGCCTCAATGTTGAGAGCTCATGGGAAGGAAGCCCAAGTAGCTCGGGTAACATTGAAGCAGAAAGTGGTCGTGGGTCCTTTTGAGGCCGTGAAGACCACAGGTGTTCTGGATCGGGAGGTACAGAATGATGTTGTGCTCCAGCCCTCATCTAAACTGGAGGGTCTGGTAACACCTCATACAGTGGCCACTGCCAAAGATTCGCAGATTCCTATTTTGTTAAGGAACCTGTCGGCCCAATATATTACTCTGGAACAAGACCACAACCTTGGTATTGTCACAGAAATTGAGGAGGTTTTAGACCCTAGAACAGAATTTCAACTTGCTGGTAATCCCATAAACCAGGACGGTTTACAGACTTCTACAGCCACTGAGGTGGACCTCCCTGTGTTCTTACAGGAGCTGTATGTGAGGTCGACATCGGGTTTATCGGAGACGCAGTCTTCGCAAGTTGAATCCATGTTAATCGAGTATTAGGATGCATTTGCAAAAGATGATCTTGATTTGGGTTTGTTCAAGGGGATAAGACATAAGGTTGACACAGGTAATGCACAACCTGTTCGTTCTAAACTTAGACGAACTCCTCTTGGTTTTGAGAATGAGGAAGAGAAACACCTTGCGGAAATGTTAGAGAAAGGTATCATAGTTCCGTCAAAATCTGAGTGGTCGTCAGCCCCGGTATTAGTTCGGAAGAAAGACGGTACCGTGAGGTACTGCGTCGATTTTCGATCTCTGAACAGTATAACTCGCAAAGACCTTTACCCCCTACCAAACATTGAGACATGTCTGGATGCACTTGGTGGTGCTAAGTTCATCAGCACACTTGATATGGCAGCTGGGTATTGGCAGGTCGAGGTTGACCCAGAGGACCGCCACAAGCTCGCATTTATCACAAGATATGGGCTTTTTGAATTTGTCCGGATGCCATTTGGTACGTGCAACAGCCCGGCTACCTTTCAGAGGGTTGTTCAGCTGGTATTGCAAGGTCTTAACTGGTGCGAGTGTCTTGCGTATTTAGATGACGTGGTAGTGACAGGGACTGATTTTGACAGTCATATGACCAACTTGAAAGCTGTCCTTTCCCGATTCCTGTTGCACAACCTTAAATTAAAACCTAAGAAGTGTAATTTGTTCCGTACAGAACTCTGTTTCTTAGGTAAGTTGGTGAGTGATAAGGGAATCGCTGTTAAGCCAAACAATATGGAAAGCGTCGCTAATTGGCCTGTTCCTAAGACCAGGAAAGAGCTGGAATCTTTCCTAGGGTTCATGAATTACCACCGAGAGCACATACAGGGTTTTGCTGGTATTTCTGCTCCTCTCTCTGCACTTACCAGTTCCAAAGTAGAGTATGACTGGACTCTAAAGCATCAGGTAGCTTTCGAAACACTTCAGGGTGCTATGGCCAACCCTGCAGTGTTAGGTTGTCCGACACCGGATGGTACCTTCATACTGGATACGGATGCTTCGGAGGCGGCTATTGGTGCAGTTATCCCAAATTCAGAATGGGAAAGAGGTGCTTATTGGTTTTGCGAGCCGAACGTTGACACCGGCTCAGCGTAAATATTGTGTTACACGCAAAGAGTTGCTGGCTGTGGTAGCATTTACTAGGCAGTACCATATGTACTTGCTAGGACGGTCATTTATTGTGCGGACTGACCATCACAGTCTCACGTGGCTGCTCAGTTTCAAGCATATCGAAGGACAACTAGCTAGATGGCTAGAAGAACTGTCCCAATATAATATGACGATGCAGTACAGGCCCGGTAAACAGCACTCTAATGCTGATGGTCTATCACGAGTTCCAAGTGTTCACCTTGCCACTGTTATAAAACTGGCCAATCTCTTAGTTCGTTACCATGTGGTGGGTGCAAATATTGTACCAAGCTTCAGCAGCAATGGTCTCAATTTGAGCAAGATGTTGATGATGTAATTCCTTTGGCTTTTCAAACCATAAGGGCCCTTCAACTGAGTAATAATGACCTATCAGACAGCGACGATCCAGATGGACTGCTGAATGGTGTCCCCCAAACAGACCAGGTTATCGGAAGGTCAAACTGGTTAGACGCATTCTCTTCGGAAAATCTAAGGGAGCGTCAGTTGGAGGATCCTGATCTGAAGACAGTTGTATCATGGATTGAGCAGTCACACACACCTTCTGACGCGGAGCTATATTTAGCTAGTCCAGCTGTCAAGTTTTGGTGGGCTCGTTGTGATCAATTGATTTTTGTCGATAGCATTTTGCACTATCTCTGGGTAGAAGCAAATACCACACGGAATCTGCTGGTAGTCCCAAAGTCTCTCCAGAAGCTGGTTTTGGAAAATTGTCATGATTCCAAGCTTGCCAGTCACATGGGTGAGCAGAAGACATTAGAGAGAGTGAAGGCTAAGTATATCTGGCACGGATACTCTCGTGATGTGGTGGCGTATGTGAAATCCTGTCGGATTTGTAGCTGTAGCAAAAAAGCTTCCATCCGACCTAGAGCTGCTCTGGGCGAGTTCCATGCTGGGTTTCCCTTGGAACGGGTACATATGGACATTTTGGGCCCCTTTATCACATCTACACTGGGAAATAAATACGTGTTGATGATCATAGATCAGTTCACTAAATGGGTTGAGTGCTATGCGCTCCCTGAACAAGGGGCAGAACTGGTAGCCAAAACGTATGTGGAGCGTTTTGTCACCACATTTGGCTGTTCATATTTCTTACACACCGACCAGGGTCGTAACTTTGAGAGCAACCTATTTAAGTAACTGTGCCATCTACTGGAGATTTCAAAAACACGCACCACAGCTTATAGACCATGTTCGAATGGACAGATTGAACGTATAAACCGTACTGTCTTGCAGTGTATACGGTGTTACCTGCAAGAGCATGACAGACAGAAAGATTGGGATAAGTGTATTCCTTTCATCGCTGGAGCTATACGATCTACTGTAAGCCGACAGACGGGGTATACTCCCAACATGATGATGCTTGGCCGAGAAGTACTACAGCCTATTGACATAATGTGCAAATGCCCTGTGTCTGTGACTACAGAGAATGCCCCTTCAGATGCCTGTGACTTCGTCCAACAGTTACAGCAAACGTTGCATGAAACTCATGAGATAGCACGGGATAACCTTAAAATGGCTCAGAAGCGCCAGAAAAAATAGTATGATCTACGTTTGCATGAGCATGCCTATCATGTTGGTGATGTAGTTTATCTTGCTAATTCTGCAACTAAAATAGGCCAGTCCAGTAAATTACAACCTCCTTGGACTGGTCC
This sequence comes from Chaetoderma sp. LZ-2023a, assembly GCA_034401795.1. Classification (NCBI taxonomy): domain Eukaryota; kingdom Metazoa; phylum Mollusca; class Caudofoveata; order Chaetodermatida; family Chaetodermatidae; genus Chaetoderma; species Chaetoderma sp. LZ-2023a. The sequence goes on from CM067373.1 coordinate 38,093,900, forward strand.
ATTTATTACTTATAAAAAGTTGTCAGAAGCACTGTTTGGTATCAAAAACCAACGCCGGGAACTAGTTGTTCACCATGATAGATTAAAGCTGTGCAGAGATCGTGATTTACCTCTCTGGATATTGTGAATGAGACGTGCTATGAGCTCTGAAGATCATGGCGATGATGATGACTTATTATCCCCCGATAATGGCCTTAGGTTATCTGATGATAACCGTGCTTCCATTTTTGAAGAGGATTCGGATGAAACCATTCCATATGGTATTGATCCATCCTCATCAATTCTGCATAATGATCTAGATGCTGTTTTGACAGATGACCTGGATATCGACTCTGTTTTACCCGTCCCACAAACACAGCATCACTCTCCTAGGCGCATGAGGTGTCAGGTCCGAGGAGAAACGCATAACACGTCCCCTAGGCGCATGAGGTGTCAGGTCCGAGGGGAACCGCATCACACTTTTTCCCCTAGGCGCATGAGGTGTCAGGTCCGAGGGGAAATACATCACACATCTCCTAGAGATGACCAACTCCAAACTCACACCATTCAGAGTCGAACAGGAAGGCAGTGCCGTCTTCCTAACAGGTTCCTAGATTATGAAATGTATTAGAATGATCTTTAAGCATTCGGGAATTAGACTATATACGTCTTCATGGACCCTACGTGTCCACCTGAATAAACGTTCCTTTGGTTTCGTCTTATTACGGATTCATTTGGTCATGGTATTATTGCGGACTGCAGTTAGCTTTTCGGTCGTAGTACAGTACTACAATAGTAATGTGATAATGTACAATGGTAACAGTAATTCAACATTAAAAGAATTACTGTAATCCAGATGATATGAAATTATGACTTCAAATTTTAATATGCTGCATGACACTGAAGACATTCAACTTGTCCGGAAAACATTTATAATCATTGGCTTATGTTCCGTTTCCATCTTGGTTTTAGTTCAGCAACAGCAAAATCGTGATGTTCTATTTTTTGTAAGTTTTGGGACACTAAATTAGTTGGACACATAAGCACATAGTGGCTTTTTCCAGCAATAATACTCCGTGAGATACCAAAAACCAACAGGGGTCCATCGCTGTATGACTCACAAAACGCGTTATTATAATTACGCGTTTTTGCAAATGACGCGTGAATAATTGCGCGTAGTAATGCGTGGTTATATTTACGCATTTCTTGATTACACATTACAAATATGTGTTGTCAAATGATGTGTAAATTGTTACACATTAATCATACGCATTGTATTGTTAACTGCAATTATTGTCCGTCATGACGTGTGGTCATAATAATGCTCTCTGTTATGTGTATATGGATTAAATCCATGTACACGCTTTTATTAGTATATGCATCATATGTTACGATGCAAACTCATTTATGTATAGTGAAATCCTGTATAGGGTAGCTATTTAATGCCAGTTCTACATTTGTCAGCTCAGATATTTTATAGGGTAGCTCAAATATATTATATGTAGTTTTAGTAGGTCAGCACAGATATTTTATAGGATAGCCCAGGTATATTAATTCTACATAGGTCAGTTCAGATATTTTATATTAGGCCAACATATTATATATTGCCATACCTAGGTATTTCATTTATTAAACGTGTAGCAATTACATGTTAAAATGATGCAATGATGCATTATTACTCTATAATGCATAACTCAGGCATATTTATAATGTGCATTACTCTATAATGCAGAAGTCTTGCATATGACAGCATATTTATAATATGCATTGAGCAAAGACTGCATAAATCGTACAGATGCATTTCTTGCGCTTACCATTTCATAATGCGCGAAGTAATTGGCGCGTTAGTCATAGCGCAAATTCATATGTTTCTTTATTCTGCTGTATTATCCGTTCCGCTTAGCTTCATTCAGATATCTTTATTGTGATAGGGATAGTGGTTTTCCGGATTTCCTAAATTTGTGGATTCAGATCAGTTTCAATTATATAAGAGGTTTATCATAAATGTTAAGGTTAAAAATATTCACTAAATTTAAAAATTTGCAATATTCATAAGTTTCCTCGAATCTCACCTAAGTTAATTTCAGATAACACTCCAACTAAATTCATGTGAGATTATTTTTATTACTTCTTTATCAATTCGGCAATTCTGTCAGTTTTCTGCGGTGGTGGAAAACCACTGTCCTTAATTTTAGTTAGGATGCTATGCTATTTTTAAATCTGTGACGCTGGCCCTCGTCCAGCAACTGTTGATCGATCCATCTGTTTTATTATTAACCGCTCCTTCCTTCTAGATGGATCGACACCTATATTTTTTTAATTGGCAATTTCTTTTGCTACCTTTAGCAGTTGCACGTCAATGCCTGTGTGTTTTCATGGGGTGCAGATTTTTAAGAGAGTAGATTTTTAGATAGGATTTTTAATTAAAAGATAATATTTTTAATTAAATAAGCATGTTTTTATAAACGGGGGAGAGTGTGGTGCTGGCGGTATCCCGCAATTCCGCAGTTCGGGTTTCGCGGCTGCCGGGCTAGCTGATTCCCGCCATTTCTACGGACACCCGGCAGTCGTACCTTGGAACTTGAACCGTGCAAATCTGCCGCTGGTTCCACTGGCCGATTCAAGACCTCTGTTGGGTGAGTAACCTTTTATACGTAGTTAAGTTACTACAGTATTATGAACATCACTGTAACCAGCAACCAGAAATGTAGTTGCAGTGCGACCCTGCAGCTCGCCTGTTTTCTATATATGAAGTCAGCTTACCATAAGCTTGATAGTTTATCTGTAGATATACGAAGTGTATTAATAATAGAAATGCAGTAATAAAGTTATAGCTGAAATCTGGTTATTAAGACTCTGATTGCTTAGGTTTAGCAAAGATAAATTGAAAAGTTAGGCTTCCATGGATGAAATCGCTGAGCTGTGATTATATGGTAGAACTGAGTACATGCATTCTACTATTGAGACATGCAGTAATAAAGCCTTATATGAAGTGTGGTTATCATAACCTTGATAGTTTAGGTGTACCAGAGCGAAATAGAAATGTTAACAAAAACTGCCAATGACGTGGACGATGCCGCCTACGCAGACTCCTATGCTGTGGTGATGGCGTCAGCTCTTTTGTTCTTCGAATACGCAAACGGCGAGCTGATAAATCACATGCTTGTATGAAATTGTCTTCCCGTGGTGTAATCATAAACGTAGTCTACTACAAACATGCTACCTTTGGGATATGTCAAGACTTTATGTTACTCATTGTTTTATTTTATGTATTTAGTTCCGATAGCTTTGCTGCAAACGAAACTGCGTTTTAAATTTAGGTAACTTGCCAATTTCTAAAATTACCCCGGTCTATGTATTATTGTATTGAATATAACCAGAACTCCATAAATACTAGAAGTATGAAACCACGTATTAGGTAGTTTCCCGCATTGCTTCCTGCAATGGGATACTACTGGGAGCCAGTCAGTCGATCGGCAGTCTTCCCGGTGAAACACATGTTGCATCATGGGAGCTTAGATCGTTGAGAACAAAGAATTGTTATTTACATTTTTGCTAGAATGAAAAACATGCAAGGTGACTTCAAGAGAGCATAATTCATAATCTGTACATATTCACTATTAGCTGTTTGTAATCAGAAGAGATGCCTAATACAGACGCCCAATGGTCTTCTAATGATGAACAGCTTTTGGGGTTGAGAAATTATACATTTCTCTTAATTTAGCTTGAGGTACAAATCATTCACATAATTAATGTAGCATATGCGATGTTTGTTACACTATGTCAATTTTCTCGTTAAAGGTCAATAAAAACTAAAATAATTTTACTTAAATTTATTGTTAATCTTTAATAGCAAAATTTGGTCAAGAATATAAAAATATTTGCTTATTTAAGGTCCATTAAAAGGAACCATTTGGAAATGCATTCTGAAAAGAGAAGCCTACTGGAGAGAAGACATTTTGTAAAATTACCCTGAAATGGCTGGCCTTGGTTACGGCTTCTCTTCGCCTGCAAATTGACATTCCGATAGACCACTGCATGGACCCGTTTTAGCTGGCTTAATCAAGTACAGTGCTTTTCATATGGGTCCTTTTGAGGGTAGATACTCAAAATGCAACCAGGGACACGCCACCCCAACCCACAAGTTGTAGCAATGGGACCACTGAAAATCTTGTATGATTATAAACACTAATTAGTTTTATATAGTTTCGGACACTCATTTACTCAGCTCCCGCAATGGAAAGAATTTGCGAACATAATGTACAGCTCAAAGGTAAATCGGTTGATTTACTTGGTTATCACATATCTGCAGAAGGCATTTCACATCAAAAGCAAATGGTGGTCATTCGTGACATGACAGGAATGACACATCAGCCGTCTAAGAGGAGCTTGTCATAGGACATTATTCATTCGCCCAAGCTAGGTCCCTCGCACCAAGTGACATTTAAATGTTTCAACACAGTACTAGTAACGAAGAAAATGGCTGTCTAACTGATGGGTCTGATAATCCATTACGTCCCTTGGGAACTCTACAAACCACAGCTATTGTGTCCTCGACAATGATTTCTCGGTCTCAATTATAGAGACTGTGTTGACCCAGCTTGTCGACATAGAATATGAACAGAACAGAGATAGAGTCAAATAGCTGATGAGGTTGACCGATGATCTTGAATATCACTATCTTAAGATAGATGTCCAGTCTTAGAATGGTACAACTTCATATATTTCATTTATAATCACTTATCATAACAATTCTTCGCTACCTGTTGATACCTTTATAGCATTTTACTGATTTTAGCAAACCAGAGACATCATTTGCTTTTGAATCTAGAAGACAAAACTAATAACTAATTGAATCTAAATATAAACAAGCATTCTGTAAGTATTGCTTTGCAATACATCTCCCTAACTGTTGATATAAATCTTTAGAGATTGGCAGTCAAAAACTCCATTACAAATTGACAGAAGCAGCTGAAACACGAACTTGATCTGTAACTTCTCATAATATAGCAATAAACCAAGTTTCAGTTACATATGGTGAAGGAGAAGGAAAACGTCTTGAAAGCTGATATGTTTGTATTTCATAAGTCGAAAGGGGACATAACTGTATCAAAAAATGACGCAAACGCCTGAAACTCGAA
>CM067373.1:38104019-38201519 GCA_034401795.1 Chaetoderma sp. LZ-2023a
AATAATCCCGATTCATTTCCAATTTTTTTCGATAGTTTATTTAATATTGCATGAAATTATCAATAACAACAACAAAACTAAACCATTATTCAACTAGATAATGCAATGACGGAAATACATAATATAAATAAAAATGTACTTGAGGATAAGAATGTCGAAAATGGTTCACATTGTACAACAAATGGAAAGAGAAAATGATATTGGCCCTATTCCTGTTGATGCCGTCATATAATTTCGTACACCATATCAGTAGAAAATGTGGGCATTTCTAAAGAAAAGGTGGATATGCATACGGGTGGAATCAGTGCAATAAAATAAAGAAAAATAATTGCAATTAGTAAAAAAGCTGACTATTTCACATACCCTGCGTTAGACTAAAACTAAAGAACATTTGTTCATAGCAGGTGGTGCTGGCGTGGACAAATCAGCAGCAGTACAAGGAATTTGGTGTTAAACTGAAGAAATTAAAAATATTAATTGATGCTTACTGGGAAAACAGCATGTGGGTGTGGTTGGGTTAGTACACAGTTAGCTTAGGATACCCATCAACCATGTGATCATCATGTAAACCATTAGCTAACAAGAGTTTTAGTGAAACACAACATACGCCCGCAGGCATACTTGTTTGAGGAATGCTAATGTTACCAATTTGTCTTTGATAAATGACACTTCGTCTATCCCTAAAACATCTGCTGAACAAACAATTGTGAGTATAGGTTCAAAACTCTTCAAGATCTGGAACGGACAAGAAAATTGACGAATTTTAGCTTTTCAAGGAAGGTAACTGGAAAATATTGGCAAATTTGGCGAAACAAAATCATGGCACTTCGTCTATCCCTAACACATCTGCTGAAATAAAAATTGCGAGTGTAGGTTAAAACCTCTTCGAGATATGGCTTGGACAAGACAATTTTGACGAATTTTAGCTTTTCAAGGGAGATGACTCTGGCTAATATGGGGGGATTGAGGCAAATTCATTGCTCTTCGTCTATCCATAACACATCTGCTGGGAAATAAATTGTGAGAGTAGGTTCAAAACCCTTGGGGATCTGCCCCGGACAAGAAAATGTTGGTTAATTTTAGCTGTTATGGGGAGATCACGCGGGCAAATATGGCCGGATTTTGTCGAAACGAAATTATGACATTTCGTCTATCTCTAACACATCTGCTGAAAAAAGATTTATGCATGTAGGTTCAAAACTCTTCGAGATATGGCTCGGACAAGAAAATTTTGGCAAATTTTAACTTTTCAAGGGAGATAACTCTGGCGAATATGGGCGGATTTTGTCGAAACGAAATCATCGCACTTCGTCTATCCCTACCACATTTTGCTTTTCTGTGGAGATAACTCGGGAAAATATGGCCGGATTTTGCCGAAACAAAATCATTGCACTTCGTCTATCCCCCCCCCCCTGCTTATGTGGGTGTATAAAAACGGCCGAACACAATGCGACGTAATTATACAAATATGCAAATTATGATTAAAGCTGAAGTACTAATGGTTGGAAACCAAATGTTTAATTGTGATGGATGGATATTTCAAAATGGCACACATAACTATGAACTATTAGCAGCAGGCGTCTTGGTAGAATATTTAAAACTATTGAATTGAAGTCATGAGACATAATGATTTGATTTTTGCAGATCTAATAAATGATCCATTTGTTGAAAACATACAAAAAATGTCATTGTTTTATTAAAACACATTATTCAAGCTTACACAAAGATTTCCCAACAAAGGAGAATATTTCCTGAAAAATACACCCGTTGACCATCACAATCACCTTGTGTATAATTTGTCCAACATTTGGTAATATAATAAAACTCAAATCATGGGATACTGTAATGGGGCATTCCACTTGTGAAACGAATTAGTGGAATAACTTGAATATACCAAATAATACAAGTCAAACAATGGGTCTGTGCTCATCATTTGAAAATGATAGGATCTAGACTACTGTGAATCCCATCCATGTTCACGAAGCCTGCACCGAGGCGTGATGTGCTGTAGGAGTTTGCTAAGTAGTAGTAGTAGTAGTAGTAGTAGTAGTAGTACAGATACAGATAATCCATACCATAGCTTTCGATAATTCGTATCCTACGTCTGAATATCGGTATGTAACTAATATGATATCCCATACGGACCCACGTGCGTTATTAATATATAACTAATTCTAATTTCTCTTCTGCAGTACAAATGCGTCCCAGATACATGATGCCAGTGTGTATATTTTCATGGTTGTATGTGGTCAAAAGGTAGCCACACAGCCCATTCGCCATTAATGATCACGCCATCGGTCAAACCATTGGGTGTCTTTATTTAGGTCATTCACTAAGTCAAGAGAAGACTATTGAAAAATTTAGCACACAGCCTCGTCCGTTTCAAATATATGTCTCTTGGCCTGCGAATGCACATTCTCAAAGCAAATATTTAGGTTTTCTTTATTAATTTTGATCATTGAAGGTTTAAAAATCATTATGGGACTGTCACAAGATGGGCATCCGTGTGCTTGGCACCAAAGTATATAGTGTCATAATTAAATATGTCATATGTAGGCTGACGTAGCAATATATAGTGTCGTACCTAGCTGTCATGAACATTGAACAGTCTGTCCGGTGTACAAATTGTAGCTAATTAATAAACAAAATGTTGTCTATTGTTTGAGGCTAGGACCGGGCGCTGTTGCTGCCAGTTTTTAAAAACTCAACAATTTACCTGTATGGTTACCTTGAAATTAGAATTTTGGGAATTCCAGATTCAAGGCATATAAATTGATTCCAACCCACAGAAAATTGGGCGGAGCATGGCCTGAAATGGGTGGCGTATATTGAAATTGGAACTCTATTAATGTATTAATTAGTTATTCTATTTACCTTACTACTATATAATTATTTTGATCATCTGCCATCTTGATATATTTACTGTATTAATGGAGACACGGGTATAAGACTCGTGCTTTATCGTGCTCCCATTTGAACAACAATATATTGTGCTTAAAACAAGGTTTCGTATCCACTGGACGGAAATTGAAGTACGCCGAGATAATCAGCCTCACTCCTGCAATAGATGGTAACGTGCTCGTAGGAAAACATGATGAACCTGTCTGTCTCTGCTCACACGCCTGTTCACGGGGACATGAATGATATGTTACCTGTCTATAGTTGGAGCTGGTCATAGGACATCATTAATCCCCCTCACCCCGAGCTTGGTCACTCACATACATTGATATGTAAATTCTTCAACACAGTACTGGTAACGAGGGGAATGGCCGTCCAACTAGTGGGTCTGTTAATCCATTATGTCGACTCTATAATATAAACCACACCTATCGATTTCTCCATCTCAATTATATTGTTGTAAAAGCTCGTCCACATAATGTCCAAGACAACTGACAAAGACTGAACTGACCCAGCTTAGCGACACAGAATATGATCTGAACAGAGATTGGTGTCAAATAGCTGATGAGGTTACAATCATGGTGTAGATACCGATGATCTTGCATATCAGTAGACTAAGCTGGATGTCCAGTCTTAGAATGGTGCAACCTTTTATATTTCGTTTATAATTAAATTATCATAACATTTCTTATGCTTACATGCCGATGCCTTTATAGCATCATACTGATTTTAGCAAACCAGTGCATCAGAAATAGGAACGGATTTCAGCTTAAGAATCTTCTTAGCTGTAAAGCAGTGTGAAAAGATGTGGGCAGTATCTTTAATCACACTGCCGAGTTGATCAGGCTTGTGGCATATGGCTGTCCTTTTAGCAGTTATGGACATAACTGGAATGTAGCAGCTTGCTGATATCCAGTTTACATCGAACATATTATGGACAAGTGAGAATACCTACAAACTCTGGCCCATAAGATTGTTCAGCTATTCTGGGTTGATATCAATCCTTCTGATGTGATATCATCAAAATGTGAAACTCCAGTGTATGACTACTGTAGCTGTAAACGAGGTATGACTTGTTGCTTGAACGTGAAACATGTTATACTAGATCAATTGTTGTATGCCTATTATAACACACAGATATTAATTATCGTACAGCACGAGACATAGAAAAAAGAACATTAGTACAGCCATCATTAGATCATCAAAGGAAAGTAGTGCAATTTCTTTATATATATATATATATATATATATATATATATATATATATATATATATATATATATATATATATATTGATTCATATCCCATTATCTTGTTTTATGTACACAACGTTTCCTGGTTGAATTTTCGTTATTATATTTGGGAGATGACATACCAATGATAGTGTTTGGGAATGCACTGTCCTGGAAACAATTGGTTCCATTTAGAATGTATTGACATGGAAGATGGCTCACATTCACAACAGAATGGTTGAAAATAAAATCGTTAAATTGTGTACTTCGATATAATGAATATAAATAACCTCGTGAAGTTATCTGGGATATTCATAACTAAAAATGTATAATTTATACTAAGTGAGATCATACATAACAAATTATTTTGTTTTATTACTCGGATACACAATTTAAGTTGATTAAAGAATCAGTCTACCATTCAGCGCATTCTATTGTGAATGTGAGCCTTTGATGATTTATACAAAATTAAGTTTTCAAAATAATTAGGGAGCATAAAAATTAGCCATTTGCAAGAAATTCTCAACAGCATTGCTTTATTTCAGCAATATTGCTGCATTTTTCCGAGGAAGTGATTGGGAGTGACAGAATCTGGGCCTCCTTAGATGACGTATACCGCAAAATAAAGAGAAAACTGCCATGTACCAGGCGAGTAAAGATGATTGGAGAGACAATAGCATCACTAATCAGGTACGCTAATATTTTGCATCTAAAATGGCTAATTATTAGTGATCTGCCTGTAAAATATGAGGAGTATTAGTTTTGCTATCAGTCTGTCCAGCCATCTGTTTGTCTGTACGACTTGGTTTTCCAATTGCATTGCAGATTGAAGTGAAAATTTCAGCATTGCGTTATCAGGAGATGCTACAGATGTAATGAATTTTGGGCATCTCTTTCAATTGGTATTGAGTTATGCCTATTTAGATGTATATGAGAAAAGATCTCCGTACAAAAACTAATATCTGCTTTGATAAAGTAATTTCATATATAAAAACTCTTACACTATCATATTATGCCTTCATATCATCTTACTGATTTTAGCAAACCAGAGACACCATTTTGTTTTGAATCTAGAAGACAAAACTAATAACTATTTAAAGCTAAATATAAATAACATTAATTCACATTTACAGTACCTGTAACAACCCAGGAAGAATGAACACAGGCTCAGTGATCACAACAATATAGTCATCTATTTGAGTTTGCATGCCAAGATTCTCTACGATAGTCTACTATTTTGTGTTGGAGGCGAAAGGAAGATTAGTGGACTATGTATTTAGATGCCAATAATTGAAATGTAGTATATTAATCAGACATAAAGTAAGATCGGCATGATAACATCCTGGATGAAATTGTTTCAATTTTCTTAATTAATTGATATTATAATTATATTGATGTTGAATTAATGATATCAAAGGTCAAATGTTAGACTAAATAATAGCTAATCAAAATGTATTCATCCAAAATTTACAAAAAAAACACATTTCAATTGTAATAAGAACACTCAACAATGTTACTTTCTATCTTTCAGGAGTTGATTAAGATTTTTTAATGGTAATAGTGCATCTGAAATAGGAACGCTATTTCAATGTAAGAATCTTCTTAGCTGGAGAGCTGTGCGAAAAGATGTGGGAAGTATGAAAAGATGTGGGCAGTACCTTTAATCACGATACCGAGTTGATCAGATTGGTGGCATACGGCTGTCATTTTGGCAGTTATGGACATAACTGAAATGGAGCAGCTTGCTCACGATCCAGTTGACATCACACATATTACGGACAGGCGAGAATACCCACAAAGTTACCCAATAACATTGTTCAGCTATTCTGGGTTGATGTCAATCCTTCTGATGTGATATCATCAAATGGGGAAACTCCAGTGTAGGACTTTTGGTAGCTGTAAACAAAGTATGTCATGTTGATTGATCATGAAATGTGGTATAGATCAATTGTTCGATGCCTATTATAACATGTATTGTGTGTACGTGTCTGCATGTATGTCTGTCTGTGCAAAAGGCAACTCACTTGAGACATAGATATCAATTATTGGACAGCACGAGACCTTAACTTTCAGATGCCGAATCAGTAATAGATAATAGCATCAGTACAGGAAAGCAGTGCGATATTGTCAAAAGTCATTTTGATATCATATCCCATGATCTTGTTTTACGTACACGTTTCCTGATTTAATTTTCCTTCTTAGATTTGGGAGATAACATACCGATTATAGTGTTCGGGGGTGCACTGTCCTGGAAACAATTAGTTCCATTTAGAATGTGTTGGCGTGGAAGACGGCAGTGTACCTGGTGATGAGTTTACTCCTCTGATCACTAAAAAGACGAGCATACAGCTATTGCATCAATACTGATCTAGGAACACGGGAGGCAATGATAAGGGGTGGCAGTGCCAACCTCGCATGAGATGTGTTGGAATAGGAAAGGCACCCTGTAAGCTAGGTGACATATTTATGCTTTTAACTGATATTGAACTTTACATAAAACAAGATTTAACACTTATGGGCGAAGCTGCACGTAGACATTATGGCAAAGATACAGTGGCTAGTGATTATATTTTAGAACAGGGATGTGCTGAGTACATGACATACATCTTTAGGTTTGGTATGTTTCAGCAAAAGGGCTGATGAATCTCATTATAATTTTATTTTCTAAAATAATTAGGCACAACATGTTGCTCTCAAATAAAGATTGTGTATCTTGATGTGTATTGGAATATCAACACAAATACATAAATCTAACAAGGTTCTTACACCCTGCCAGACAACCGAATATGAACAGAACAGAGATCAGTGTCAAAAAGCTGATAAGGTTACAATCCTGGTGTAGATACTGATGATCTTGAATAGCACTATCTTATGCTAGATATCCAGTCCTAGAATGGTACAACCTTTTATCTTTCATTTATAATTGCTTTATCATAACAGCCTTATGCCTTTATAGCATCGTACAGATTTTAGCAAACCATAGACACAATTTGGTTTTAAATCTAGAAGACAAAACTAATAACAAATTCAATCTAAATATAAGTAACATTAATTCACTTTCACAGTACCTATACGGGGCACAAACCAGCAAGAATAAACACGGGCTCAATTCATCTCTGAAACGGTCGATATAGTGATCGCAACAATATGGTATACTGTTTGAGTTTGCATGCCAACATTGGCTATGATGGTCTAATATTTTTTGCTAGAGCCGCAAGGAAGTCTGGTGTACTATTTATTTAGATGCCAATAACTGGAATGTACCTACACTAAATTAATCCTACATATGTTAAGATCGACATGATAACATCCTGGATGGAAATTGTTTCAACTTTCTTAATTAATTGATAGTATAATTATATTGATGTTAAATTAAGGAGATTAAAGGTCAAACGTTAGACTAAATAATAGCTAATCAAAATGTATTCACCCACAATTTATAAAAATACGTTTTCAGTTGTAATAAAAACACTCAACTATGTTACTTTCAATCTTTCATGATTTGATGAAGGCCCTTTTAATGGTAATAGTGCATCCGAAATATGAACGCTATTTCAACTTTAAAGTCGTAGCTGTAGAGCAGTGCAAAAAGATGTGGACAGTACCTTTAATCACGCTGACGAATTTATCAAGTTGATGACGTATGGCTGTCCTTTTAGCAGTTATGGACATAACTTGAATGGAGCAGCTTGCTGACGATCCAGTTGGCATCGAATGGATTATGGACAAGCGATAATACACACAAATCTTTTCCCATAAGTTTGTTCAGCTATTCTGGGTTGATGTCATTTCACTTCAAGAGTATACTTACCTCCCTAATACTCTTTGATATTGCTAAATATCGGCTTTCACTCAATAAACACTCAGAATAAAAACAGTTAGGTGGCCCTACTGGGCACCGAGTCAGAGTGCAGTCCGGCGGATGCCAGCCCCACCACCGCGCATGCGCAGACTAGCACTTCCTCTTTGCTAATTTATTGGCAGAGGGTGAACACATGCTTTGTGCTTTACGCTTTTCACTTGTATTCTAAGTCAATTTTAAATAGAAGTTTGAACACCTGTTGTGATGTCTGAGAGAGTGACTTCGCCGGAGGAGTGCCCAGGACCTATCCATCAGGTGACTTCTATTATATTTTAGCGAGTTTTTCCCGGTGTAATGTGTTTCCGGGACTCGCGTTTACCGTGATAAGCGCCTAGTATAGTTGTTTTATTTCCACATGGTGCTATATAATACTAATCTCTCTTTGTGTTTATGTCCACAGGTATCTGTCAGGATATGTAATGGACATCACAGCATCAGAGGGTTTGTTTCTCTCCACCAAGGTTCCATTTCCTACTAATACTGTTAGGTTATCTAACCAAAAAGTCTATGTCCAGTGATTCGGAGGCCTCGTATGAAGGTCTTCTCACTTTGCCCTCTTGATCCAATTCCTTCCCCTAAAGGTGGAGAGAGTTAAGAGGCGTAGTCTTGGTGGAGTGTTCCAGTTCATCACGTTGGATGGTTTGTCTATACAAAGGGTCAGGTATTCTAGTTCATGATATGAGGTGATGTTAATTATTTTTAACTGTAATTGCCATTGTTATCATTGTGTATCTGATGTTTGTGTAGTCTGAATATCTATCCTGAAGATGTTCTGGTTATGAATACAATTCGTCCTTACACCTGGATGTTTGTTTCGGATCGATTTAATTTCTGTCATGGGATTAATGACGTCATAATCAGCCTGGCGCTTTATTAACAATTAAAGTTTTGTCAGATGATTTGTGATCCTTATGATCATTTCCCTCTCTTTTAGTTTGGTTTGAGTTTCTAACTTTAACTAAATTGCTCATTGTCCTCGTCCTTTGTCCTGTTTCAGAGACCTGATTGCTCGTCCTGTGGGCGTTTTCTGAAAGAAAAATTCATCCCGTATCTTTGCCTTCATTGTAGCCCCTGTGGGCCATTGCTCAATTGTGACGTATGTAAGCATTGGGGGGGGGCGAGCTAATGACCGAATGGGCCGAGCTAATGACCGAATGTTTATGCCTGCAGGCTAAGGACAAGGTTGTGGAGGAGGAGGGGAAGCAAAAGAGAGGGTGTGAGTAAAAAGGGTAAGAGGAAGACCTCGTCCTCAGTGGACATGGAGGCCTTCCGTAGTGAGATGTTGGGAGAGATGAAGAGGACAATAAAGGATTTGGTTCCAGAGTTGCTTCGTGGCATGCTTCCCGGAACAAATCCTTTGTTGTCCTCATCATCTGCTTCAGAGCAGATAATCCCCGCCTCTGAATCTAGTTTCCTTAGGCCGCTACCAGTTTTCGATGATTCAGAGGTGGCCCCATTACCAGTGTTCGATGATTCAGAGGTGGCCCCATTAGTGGGGGCGTTCCACGACCCTGGCAGCACGCTTGCCACACCGAGGGGTCGTGGACGGCTGTCGCTGGAACCTGCTGGCTGCTAATCATCCCAGGGTTATCTGCACGCCGCAGGTGCCAGTACCTCCTATGGCACCTTTCCTGGCCAGTCCAGGTTAGCTCTCTTTGCTGACCCGGAGTCTAATCTTTCTGGCCAGGAAGAAGAGGATTATCTGTTAGGGTCACTGTCTGAGGACGTGGCCATGGAGTTTGACGTCTGTGAACCCCTCGCCGGAATACAGGCGACATGATCCATGGTTCTACTCACGCAGGAGTAGAACCCACGGCTCAGAGGGAGGCCCTGGGCGGTGCTGATGGTCAGCTGTTCCGCATACATCGGCTTGCCGAGAGTATTGCTGGTGCTGGCCGGGGCCGTGGTGGGGTGGTAGCTACCCGCACTCTACCACGGCGCCTGCTCCTGGACATGCCAGTCAGATTACCATATGCCTGCTCTTTCGGGCCCGCATGCTTTCTCTGGCTTGCCAGGAGTGTCAGCTTATCCGCCGTCAAGCTCTGCTGCGTGCGCTCAGGAGGAAGATGAAGGCCCTCGTCTAGTAGAGGACTGGCAGTTAGCCACGGAGGAGGATTGGTCCGACGCTTGTCAATGGCTGATAGGTGTTAGGCCAGACCTGCCCGTGGAGCAGTCTGCTAGCCAGCGAGACCACAGGCAGTGGTTAGCTGGTAAGGCGACTTCTAGCGTTATGCCATCTCTGCCGTTAGCAGAGCATATCGCGGATATGTTCTCGGCGGCGGAGACGTCCATTAAGGTGAATGGGCATCTCGCGAAGGCCCCTCGCGAGGTAGCAAGGCGCTGCCGCATCGTGCCCGTGGATTACCAGAGGTACGGTGTGGTGCCCAAGCCTAGCGTGGATGACCGTGCGGGTTTGGGTGAGGATGCGCGGCCAGGCTCCCGTTCTGACACGGGAGCTTTGTGTTCGAACGCGTTGCGTTCGGCCAATGCCGCATTGCGGGATGCAGAGGAGAGTGGGAGAGCGTCTCCCAGCTGGTACAGGGGGTGGTAACAGCATCCGCATCACGCCAACCGAGCCCGGTCACAGTCCAGAGAGCCATCCAGGATGGTATCAACCTGGTTCTGGACTGTATGACTCGGGCGGTGACCACACTCTGGGCGAGGCGCACGTTTGCGTTGGATAACCTGTGCCCGTCCCAGGACCTGTACAATAGGCTACTGCGTACGCCTATGGCAGGTCCTGGTCTCTTTGGAGGTGAGGGATGTAGGCACCTCCAGGAGACGGTTACTCTGGTCAATAACCAGAGGGCACTGCGCGAACAGTTTGAGGTGCTCCCTAGGGAGCGCGTTCACGCTGTACCCCCTGCGTATCATCCCCTGCAGGCTCGAGGTGGAGGTGGCCACCATCGCGGCCTCGGCCGCGTGCGATTCGGCCAGCAGTGAGGGGGGCGCAGGCTCCTCAGGCGCAGCCACTCACGCACCGAGGTGTGCGCGATGCTGGTCGTAGCGCGCGAGGATCTGGTCGTGGTAATCGTGCCTGATGGCCCGGTTGCCGCGGTGAGAACCACTCCGGTGTTTATGGCGAAGGCGACAGTGCCACTCTTGCACTCCTTATGTCCACCTCTATCCCTAGGTGGACCGGTGGGAGGCCGGCTGGCCGACCACTTGCAAGAGTGGGAACGGTTGACTCAGGACCGTTTAGTCCTGCGATGGCTTTCAGTCGGGTATCATCCCGATTGGATGACAGGCCCGCCATCGCAGCTGTCTTTGCTGCCAATCTGGACTCCAAATCCGAGAGATCCAGATCAAAGGTTGTGTATCGAGGAGGAGATAAACTCCCTCATACAAAAAGGAGCAATTCAGCCGGCACAGAAGTGTCCAGGCTTCTATTCAACCGTGTTCTTAGTGACAAAAAATACCGGAGGATGGAGACCAATTCTCAGCCTCAAGCCATTGATCAAGTTCATAGAGACGCCCAGTTTCAAGATGGAGACTGTGCGCTCGGTGTTGGCGGGGTTAGAGAAGGGAATGTGGACAGCTTCAATAGATTTGAAAGATGCTTATTTCCACATCCCCATAGCGAGGAGTTTCCATTGCTTCCTGAGATTTGCATTCCAGGGCGGCTCCTCGGGTTTTCACCCATGTGGTCCATACGATTACCGCATACCTCCGCAGGAGAAGCATAGCAGTCCACACGTACATAGACGACTGGCTGTTAAAGGCACACACCCAGGGAAGTTTATCGGCGAATCTGGAGATTGTTTTGAAGACTCTCACAGACTTAAGTTGGATGATCAATTTCCAAAAATCAGAGCTGACTCCATCCCAGAAGTTTGTTTACCTGGGGATGTTCTTCGATCTAGAGATAGGATATGTTTATCCTACTCTCTCCTCTCAGTAATTCAGTCAGTGTGCGACAGTCATCATGTCCTGGCACGGGTTTACTTGAGAATGCTGGGGTTGATGGTTTCGTTGGAACCAGTCATTCCTCAGGCCGCCTTATGCAGGCGGCCGATCCAGTTATTTCTCATGACGCAATGGACCCAGAGTACAGGTTCACTGGACTTGAAAGTGTCAGTTTAGGCGCCTCTAATTCACCACCTGCAATGGTGGCCGAACACAGAGAATCTCCTGGTGGGGGTTATGCTAACCCCTCCTCACCCTCAGGTAACTGTGTATACAGATGCCTCGATGGAGGGGTTGGGAGCTTGCCTGGAAGAATCCACGATATCAGGGCTTTGGAATCTGGAACAGTCAAAGGAACATATCAATCTACTGGAACTAAGGGCAGTAGTCCTGGGCCTGGAACATTTCTTACAGAAAGTTCAGGGCAAGATTGTTCTTATTCGTTCAGACAACTCAACAGTAGTGACTTACATAAACCGCCAGGGCGGAATGAAGTCGCCCAGTCTCTGTATGATGACATGGAGACCGCTTTGTTGGTGCCTGGATCACAGGATTACTTTGAAAGCAGTTCATATTCCGGGAAGGTTAAATCTGCTAGCTGACTCATTGACCCGAAGGATGAGTGTTTTACCCACGGAATGGCAACTAAATCAATGTGTGGCGGATCGTCTGTTCGACCATTGGGGGAAACCAAACATCGATTTGTTCGCGACGAAGAGGAATGCGAAGATGACGACGTATGTCTCTCCGATTCCAGATCCAAGCACTTTCGCAACAGATGCGTTAGCTATCAGCTGGGCGCGAATGTATGCATACGCATTCCCTCCAGCAATCCTGATTCCAAAAATTCTTCAGAAAATCAGACAGGAGGAGTGCCAAGTGCTTCTGATCGCCCCAGATTGGCCAAGCCGATCATGGTATACGGATCTGCTGGACCTTCTGGTCTGCAATCCGGTTCCTCTGCCTCTGATGGACGACATTATCTTCCAGCCGATCATGGTATACGGATCTGCTGGACCTTCTGGTCTCCAATCCGGTTCCTCTGCCTCTGATGGACGACATTATCTTCCAGGGCAAGGCCCTTCACAACAATCCGTCAATGTTCCGATTGACTGCGTGGATGTTGGCAAGGAATCTAGAATTAAGGAGGGCTTTTCTGAGCAAGCAGCCATGTTTATGGCCAAAGCCAGGAGGGGATCAACCTCCAGAGCATATAATTATAAAATCAACAGATTTGCAGAATGGTGCTCAAAAAGATGTATTGACCCAATAGATTCATCTATTCAGGTAGTAGCTGATTTCCTCTGTCACCTGTATGATGCCTATAGCCTCAAGCCTAACTCTGTTGCTGGTTATAAATCAGCTTTAATGACTGTTATCCCTTGCTTGGCGAATAGGGGAAGTGATGAAGTAAGTACATTAAATGTATTAATTAAAGGCATGGGCAGTCTAAGACCAAGGAATCCCCCGGTGATTCCGTCTTGGAGTTTATCTCTAGTGCTTCAGGTACTAGGTGATAAGCCTTTTGAACCACTTAGTTCCATTTCTATGAAAATGTTAACTCTTAAAACTGTATTTTTAATTGCTGCTGCCTCGGCTAGGCGTAGGAGTGAAATTCATGCCTTATCAGCCGAGGACGACCGTTTTGTGGTTACAGGGGAAGGCCTTAAGCTTCTACCCAGGATTAATTTCTTGCCTAAGAATCAATCGTTGAAATATCCAGGTCAACCTATTTTTTTGCCTGCTTTAACTAGATATGATCCTAATTCTAAAGCATGGTGTCCCGTCCGGGCGCTGCTCCGGTACGAACAGCGTACTTCGGAGTGGCGGACCGACCAGTCAGCGTTATGGTTGTCATATATTGAACACCATGGCAGGGCGTCTAAGGACACCATTTCCAGGTGGATTGTAGAATGTATCCAATTTTGTCATAAATCCGCCACCGGTAAGCAGGTTGACATGGCCAAGGCTCACAGTGTCCGCGGCGTAGTGACTTCCACTGCCCTATTTAATGGGGTCCCTGTGGATGATATTATGTCGGTTGCTCAGTGGCACTGTGAGTCAAGTTTTACAGACCATTATCTCCGTGACACCTCAAATCCTCTCGCCTTGTCGATTTTGAAAAAATAATTAAAGGTGTAATTTTTTGATGAGGTTTCCTCATTACTTATATATATCACAATTAATTAATGGGAACAACCACTTTTTGGGACTGCATCAGCCTTCACCACTGGCAAGATGATGTCAGCAGCCAAGTTCAACAAGGTCAGTCTTGTTCATGTGTTGTTCATTGTTGATTGTATTGTCACGTGACCCTTTGTTTCAGTTTCAGAAGTTTAAGTGCCTTAAACGCGGAAAAGCGTATAGGGAAGAGCTGGTCTTTTGACCTCGCCTCCCTCCCGCCGAATTCCCTGTCGAATTCTGGCAATATCAAAGAGTATTAGGGAGGTAAGCATACTCTTGAAGTGAAATAAACGAAATCAAGGATTTCTTTTTCACGAGAGTTGATACTTACCTCCGTAATACGGACCCGGCCTCTCCACCCCACAGAGGCTCGGTCTTCAGGCTTTTAATAGTTGCATGTGTGTCAGCCAATAAATTAGTCAGAGGAAGTGCTAGTCTGCGCATGCGCGGTGGTGGGGCTGGCATCCGCCGGACTGCACTCTGACTCCCTGCCCAGTAGGGGCACCTAACTGTTTTTATTCTGAGTGTTTATTGAGTGAAAGCCGATATTTAGCAATATCAAAGAGTATTAGGGAGGTAAGTATCAACTCTCCCGTGAAAAAAGAAATCCTTGATTTCGTTTAATCCTTCTGATGTGATATCATCAGAAGGTATATGCTGGGTTGATGTCAACCTCAGTGGATGACTATTGTAGCTTTAAACGAGGTATGGCCTGTTGCTTGAACGTGAAATGGGTTATAATAGATCAATTGTTTGATGCATATTATAACACGTATCGTGCGCGCGTGTCTACATGCCTGCCTAGCTGTGCGAAAGGTAACTCGTGTGAGACATAGATATTAATTATCGTACAGCACGATACTTTAACTTTAAGATTCAGAATTAGTGATAGAGAAAAGAACATCAGCACTGCTCTTCATGAGACATAGATATTAAAGGAAAAATGTTAGTCGAATCGAGTTTTGTCAGCTGTATCAACTTTCAATTCAATCATGCTACGAGTTTTGAAGCGGTCGATAGAATATTTTGTACAATGGCGAGGGACATTCTATTTTTTTCCCAGTGTTTACATGTCATGTTCCATGAAATGAACATTATTGGAGTTTGATGGCACAGCTGGATCAATGTCTGTTGAAAGCACTGGACAGCTGAACACAGGTAGCTGGCCATATTTAGTGTGGGAACATGCTCATCGGGTGAGTGGTTAAGACTATTCATAGGAGACGAACACATGTTTTCACTGGTTCGGCTTTTGTTAAAGTCCAAATTAGCTTAGCCGTTGGCCCTTCATCTTATATATTTATTTTTGATGGCCTGTTTTGGGATACTGGTCAGGATGTTTGTGTTAGAATGTGTCCGATTTTCTTCAAATAATGTTGCTGAATGTTGGTGTAATATGCAGTGCAATGATTTTCAGTAATTATTTGACGGATTTCTCGCATATTCTTTGACTGATGCATTCTTGACCAGGGTCTCAGACAGCATTCAGAGGTAATATGGGAGCATGTTAAATTGGAGTTATGCTGAGGCAAGCCTGCTAATTTTGGTAGCATGTTTTTGTTTTAAGACATTTTCATAAAATTACAGACTTGTCACAAATTCTCTCTCTTGGCATCTGTTTTCAAACGTAGTACATCTAAAAAATTAATTATTCGACAGTGGTTAGCTTAGTGTAGCGATCCGGATTAATTTTAGCCAGTTATTAATGTGTGTGCTCTTGCCTAATCAATCGTTTTGCCACGATTAACGTGAAAGGAAATCTTGGCCGGCCTAACTGGTTAATCCATAGTCGATTGTACTGTGCACACTTCTTCAGCTATTCATCCAGGATTAAATGTAAGTTTATTCACTTCCGTTTTCGCTGTTCCCACTTCTGTTTTATCTGCCCCCTTCGCTCTACGAAGAGGCAGGAATAGTGGAAATAGTCCATTCTATAGGGCCCTTTTGGTAGTCAGTGGAGCATGGAATACGGGAAGATAAGACCTGTGTAGCCTTCTGGGGCAAGGACAATGTTGTGTGAGCGATAGAACAATTGTCTAGGAGGCAGCTTGCCTAAAAGGAAACAACTGCAGGGGTGTTGGGAGACGGGGCAATTGGAGTAATGCATGCATGCACACACATCCAACACTCTGAGAACCCGCCATCCTACCTTATGAAGTATCCAAAGCTGGTCCTAACTTCAACTGTGATAGCATCACCACCCATGTTTTCTTGGCGTCCTTCTGCTTTAACTTCGTCCAAGAGAACTCTGTGGCAAGGTCAAGAATGATAAATCTCGAATGCGGAACTTCTATTCAAGCATTGAGTCACACAATATTAATTATCGTACAGCACGAGACCTTAACTTTAAGATGTCGAATCAGTAATAGAGAAAAGAACATCGGCGCAGCCATCATTACAGGAAAGTAGTGCGATCTTGTCAAAAGTAATTTTGATTGAATATCACAGGTTACATCTATACTACCGATATATTGATTCATGTATCATATCCCATTATCTTGTTTTACATACATGTTTCGTGATTTAATTTCCATTAGATTTGGGTGATGACATACTGATGATAGTGTTTGGGAGTGCACTGTCCTGGAAATAACTGGTTCCATTTAGAATGTGTTGACATGGAATATGACAATGTACCTGGTGGTGAGTTTACTGCTCTAATCACTAAAAAGCTGAGCATACAGCTTTTCCTTCAATACAGATCTAGGAACAGATGAGGCAATGATAAGGTGTGACAGCGTCAGCTGCATGGCTTCACATGAAATGTGTTGGAATAAGAAAGACTAAGGGTTACAAGATATATCATTTATCAGAAAGGTTGCCTGGGATATAGAGGTTTTAGAACATATGTGCGGGTACATGATATAGATCGTGAAGGTTTGCTATGTTTCATCAACAGGGCCCTGTTTAAGACTATATGCTCGGCCTCAACGTGGCGCAGGGGTGTAACCCACTGGGTGTCAATCCAGACATTTGGAGGGGCTATAACCAGAGCAGTATGCACAACGCCAATGAAATGACACTTGGAGATCGAATCAACCGAAATGGTGCTCGCCCTGTGAGGATCCGCCAGGCAGGTGCAGCGCCGGGCTCCGCGCCTCGAAGGAGCCCACCCTCAGCTACTGGAGGTCCCATCAACTCGTCTTGTGGAGCCAGGGGACGAGGATGGAGAGCTACTGGCCAACTCAAAGAGAAGACCAACCCGAAAGAGAACATCATGCACTGGAACGCAGAAGGGGTTACCAACAAGAAAACAGCTCGAACAGCTCCTGCCGGACTTGGCATTTTGTACAGAAGCCATTCACAGAAACCTCAGTAGAGTGGTCGGATCGCAGTTAGGAGGAAGCGACGACCGCCCAGTCCTCCTCTCTCTTTCTGGAAGTATTTCGACAAGGACACCTCAACATCCAAGGTCTGTTCGGCATTCGTTCCAGTGAGCTTACCCAAAATATAGGGAGAAACCTCAACAATGTGGTCAAGGAATTTAATTCAAGTATCCTCAAGGCTGCCAACGAAGCGATTCCTCGAGGGTTCAGGAAGAACTACACCCCTACTGGACAACAGAACTGCAAGCAGCACATGACAAACTAGACAAGGCCAGAGAAGATGCAGAGGGTAATCCCTGTCATGAAAACCACTTCACGCTACAACAAACTAAAGCCAGGTATATAAAGACCAAGCTGGAGGCCAAAAGAAGAAGCTGGAGGGAAAAGACGGCAGGGTTTAATTTAGAGAGAGACACCACAAAGCTATGGACTAAAGCACTGAATGATGAGGGTGTCGGGGGAGAGAAGATTACTCTTGAAGAAGATGGAAAAACACTGACAGGAAAGATGGCTGCAGATGCCTTTGCGAATGAAATGATCCAACACCTTGGAAATGCATCTCTCCGCAAGTTGCTAGACATCTTTAATATCAGTTGGACCAATGGGGAGGTTCCTCAGTGCTGGAAGGAAGACAGAATGACTCCTATTCTGAAAAAAGGGAAGAACAAGACGAAAGTGCTGAGCTACCGTTATGCAAGACCATGGAGCGCATCATCAACCAGCGGTTGCAGTGGTACCTGGAGTTGGAGAACATTATAGTTTCAGAGCAGGCCGGCTTCAGAAGATAGAGGACCACAGAAGATCAAACAACTGCATTTGACAAGGTGTGGAAGGATGGCCTCCTCGTGAAGCTCCGGCGCACAGGCATCGGTGGCAACATGTTCTGATGGACCAAGTCGTACCTACACAATCGCACAGCTAGGGTGCTGGTGGATGGACAATCTGGACAGAATGTATTGCTGAGACAAGGGGTGGCACAAGGCGGAGTATTATCACCAACTCTGTTCATACTCTTCATTAATGACATTGTAGCAGAGCTGCCCAATGGGATCCAAGCAGCCCTCTATGCAGATGACCTCGTAATCTGGTGCACCGAGGAGTACACAACGACTGCCACGTACAGAATGCAGCTCGCCTCGTCAAGAAGGCCCTGACCGTAGCCATGCTGGAAGAAATGTACCCTCAGGAGACATGGATAAGGATCTACACAGGTGAATCAGCCAAAGATGCAATTAGGAGCGGAGGTGCCGGACTGCACATACAGTATCCAAACGGACAACATGAGTCAGCTGCAATACCGACGGGCAAACACTGCACAAACTACAGAGCTGAAGTCGAAGCACTGGTTCATGCAGCTAATACCATTAGCAGAATAGCAGACCCTATTGCACAGATTGTCTTTTTATCTGATGCCCGCTCAGTCCTTGAGGCTATCACCAAAGGTAAGCTGCCACAACTTGAAGAAGCACTACACACCATCAAATGCTTTCGGATAGCATTGCAGTGGATCCCCTCACACTGTGGAGTCCAAGGAAATGAGGAAGCAGACAAGATGGCAAAGGTGGGCGCAGAAGAGAATCAGACAGAAAACATGGTTACCCATACAGAGATGAAGACTATCATCAAGTCACTCTATAGAACACCTCAATAAGAAGATGCCTACCATCATCTCTCGAGGCCAGAGCAAGTGACAATTTTTCGTCTCAGAACGGAACACAACAGACTAAACCAACACATGTACAGGTGGTTCCACCTTACGACATCGCCCACTTGTCCTTGTGGAGCAGTAGAACAGACCACCTTTCGTCTCAGAACGGAACACAACAGACTAAACCAACACATGTACAGGCGGTTCCACCTTACGACATCGCCCGCTTGTCCTTGTGGAGAAGCAGAACAGACCACAGAGCACATAAGTACGTATCAGCTGCTGAGAGAAGAGATCTGGCCTTTGTCTACCTCTTTTCTTGAAAAGCTGTATGGGCCTGTGGAAGAACTGCAGAAAACCACAGATTCAAGTGTGATACCAGCGATCGAAAAGAAGAAGATCGAATGGGCTCATGCATTTCATTATAATTTTATTCAAAACGGGAATTGGGAACAAAATGTTGCTCTCAAATATACCTAAGAATGTCTTGTCTTGATGTATTGTTATATCATCTTACACGCTGCCAGAGACCCGACCCAGCATGCTGACACTGAATATGAACAGAACAGAGATTAGCACCAAATAGCTGATGAGGGTACAATCATGGTGTAGATATCGATAATCTAGCTATATTAAGCTAGTGGGTGAATGTGATATAGTAGATCAATTGTTTGATGCCTATTAGAACATGTATCGTGCGTGCATGTCTGCTTGCATGTCTGTCTGTGCAAAAAGTAACTCACTTGAGACATAGATATTAATTATCGTACATCACGAGACCTTACCTTTCAGATGCTGAATCAATAATAGAGAAAGGCACACAACGTTTCCTGATTTAATTGTCATTATTAGATTTGGGAGATGACATACCTATTATAGTGTTTGGGAGTGCACTGTCCTGGAAACAACCGGTTCCATTTAGATTGAGTTGACATGGAAGATTAGCAACAGAATGGTTGAAATAAAATCGTTAAATTGTATACAGTTGGTGGCTTAAATTGTGTACTTCGATAGAATGAAGATTTAACACTAAAAGATTTCTCTCAAAGTTATCTGGGATATTCATAATAACTAAAAATGTATAATACATTTTAGTAAGTGAGATTATATGTAAAAAAAAATTTGTTTTATTACTTGGGTACACAATTTAAGTTAATTAAAGAATCAGTTTAACATTTAACGCATTCTGTTGTGAATGTGAGCCGATATTTATACTATTCATTTTTCAAAATAATTAGGGAACATAAAAATTAGCCATTTGCAAGAAATTCTCAACAGCATTGCTTTATTTCAGCACTATTGCTGTATTTTTCCGAGGAAGCGATTGGGAATGGCAGATTCTGGGCCTCATTAGATGATGCATACCGCAAAATAAAGAGTCAACTGCCATGTACCAAGCGAGTAAAGATGACTGGCGAGACGAGAACTCATTAATCAGGTACGCTAATATTTTGCATCTAACATGCCTAATTATTAGTGATCTACCTGTAAAATATGAGGGGCAATAGTTTTGCTGTCCATCTATCCAACCATCTTTTTGTCTGTACGACTTGGTTTTCCAGTTTCTTTGCAGGTTGAAGTGAAAATTTGAGCATTGCTTTATCAGGAGATGCTACAGATATGAAATTCTGGCATTTCTTTACAATCTTTTCCAGTTATGCCCCTTTAGTTTTAGATGAGAAGATTTCTATACAAAAACTAATATCTGCTTTGATAACGTAATTTCACATATGTTGAATGACTTTCTGAAAATGGCGAAAGTTAGATAGAAATGTGAATTTATTATGTATTCGTCAAGTAAAACTTTGTTTTATTTTACAGCGAAGACAAAGATGAAAATGAGTGAACACAAGAGCATCACATCAGTTAAAATCTACGTGAGGTGACATGGCAAACTTTCAAAGCGAATATTTTTATGGTCTGCAAATAGACATGGGCCATGGGAAATTTTATATTTTTGTGAAAATGTGTCATATACCAGCGGCTGCAGTGGTCTTGAGAAATAGATGTCCATTTGCATACCAAGAGAAGACCATTCTTGGTAATTGACCAATGGAATACTTGGCTCATTAAGGGAGCCAGTCATTTCTGTTAAAAAAATTTCCCAGCCCATAAATGGGCATGTGCTATGAGAAGAGATTTTCGTGACATAGTGTATCATAAATTGGCCTCTGTAGTAGTTTTGCAAACTGTCCATCACCAGAACAGAATTATTTTTGGAAATTACCCACTGGAATAGCTGATACCATAACGGAACCAGTCATTCTCGTGCTTAAGATAATATTTTCCTGGTCTGCAAATGGATATGTGCTATGGGAGAATTGAAATGGATGCTGCAGTTGGCTTGTGAACTATATGTCCATTTTCAAATCAAGAAAACCGGTTTTTTAATTTACAACTGGAATAACTGACTCAATAAGGCAGCCAGCCATTTCTGTGTTAAACATTCAAAAAGAATATATTCCCGGTCTGCAAATTTAAATGCGCTATGAGGAAATTACTATGCGTCATATACTTGCTGCTGTCACAGGTGGCTACCAAGGAAGACTGGCTTGATGATCGCCAGTGGCTGGTAGGGATCAAGCCAGAACTGGTTTTCATTTTAGCGAGGCACAGGAAGTGTTTATTGCTGCAAGGTTTCACGGCTATGTGATATTTCTGCGGATCAGCTCACGAAATATGGCATGTGAGAACCACACGTTTTTAGTAGATACACGACCTGGGTCCCGCTCTGCCACAGGACCCCTGTGATAGAATGCTATGTGCTCGGTTAACACTGCACTCCAGGACTCGGAGAATGCATTCGGAGCCATTTCTGCCCTATTCACATGTCTCAAAATCTGCTGCAAGGGGTGCTGCCAGCCTCCGCTTCCAGGCAAAGTTCAGCTATTACAGTGCAAGGGGCCATACAAGATAGTATCAACTTGTCATTGGACTGTCTTACATGAAACGTTACTAGGATGTTACAGATGAGATAAATTTTCCATTGACAAGTTGTGCTCGTTAAAGGAGCTCTCTAATAGGCTCATGCGTGTGCCTATAGTGGATCCCAGTCTCTTTGGGGGTGAAGCCAAGTCAGAGATCAACCTCCCGCACATCGATAGACTGCGGCCACGTCAGCGTAGGCCGGGGGTGATCAAGCTCCACATCCCGACCAGACAGCCCGTGCCCGAGGTCTGATGGACCCTAGCGATATGTGGGTCAAATCTATTTATCTAATATTTATTTATGCCAATTGATCAATGTTTTTGGATTGAGATTGTGCTGTTTATTTTTAAAGTAGTTTTGTGAACGGTTTAGAATGTTCATCTAAACTGTTCACAAAAATCTCAGGTGCCAATTCCCATATGGATTAATTTTTACTCATCATTATTTCCTTGTGTGTCTATGTAATTTTTTATTAACCAACTCTAGGTACTTGTCAACAGGATTGTCCAGCACGCCAGGGCAAAATATAGTATGGGCAAGCATATGGGTGCAATGAATATTCACTTTGCCGCTATTCCAATTCCCATATGGATTAATTTTTACTCATCATTATTTCCTTGTGTGTCTATGTCATTTTTTATTAACCAACTCTAGGTACTTGTCAACAGGATTGTCCAGCACGCCAGGGCAAAATATAGTATGGGCAAGCATCTGGGTGCAATGAATATTCACTTTGCCGCTATTATATGCTTTTTCATCATCGCAGGATGAGGTATCCATAATTTGAGAATCTGAAATATTCAAAGACTATCAATTAATTAATATTAACAAAACTATTGTTCAACAACTGTAGATAATGAAATAAAGGAACTACACGGTATAAATAAAAATGCACTTGAGAATTAAAGGGGTGAAAATGGTTCACAATGTACAAAAAGTCAAGAGAAAAATAACACCGGGTACAGGTGGAATCGCTGAAGGAAAATATATGCAACTAGTGAGAAAAACGGAATAAAATGCAGATAAGTATTTCCACAAAAAGAACATTGGGGGGGGGGGGAGCAGCAGTAGTATACATGCCATTTGTCAGTCAATGATTAAGTTGAAACCAGCGTTTCTTATATGGGGCAGAGGAGAGGCTACACAGTTTATTAACATATCACCCAATCAAACCAACTGCTTGTAAACCATTCACTAAAAATGTGTAGTACTGCCTGTGTCCGGCAAGTACTGATTCCGTATTTTACAGCTGCTGGGCTTACTGCTTCCACCGTTTCTACGGACACCTGGCAGTCATACCTTGAAATCCATAATGTGCACATCTGGCTCTGGTTCCTTGTACATTTCAAGACACACACCCACACCTTTGGTGAATATCATAATGTACTAGTAGTATATTATTAAAAATGGTATCAGGACTACTTTGGGCCCTAATTTAAATTATTATTCATTTCTAAAATATTTCCACGATTCTGCTGTTTAAAAAAGAAAGTATTCTCGAAAATATAATGGACTACTCTAGTCCTGCTCGAATGTCATAATTTGACAGAATTTGGCTGCCATCTTGACTTTTCACTACATACATGATAAGTGAATTATAGTTAAATATTTATTATTTATACTATGGCTGATGTCGGGTAAATTAATTAATTTACCTACTATATACGTCACCAATTTCAAAGTTAGTCATTAACCGCAACGAAGCTTAATTATATTTTTGTGGTATACCTCTGTCAATATTCCGTAGAATGACAACCCTAGTTTCTGGGTAGGTATTGTTAAATGGCTTCAGTTTTGCGTGTATGAAGCCATGATCCTGAGCTGGAATTTTACACAGATTTTCGTTATTATTTATTTCAGAATTATATAAATTAAAAGCAAGTGAAGCTATTATTATTATTTTTTTTTTTTTATTATTATTATTATTAACACTTTTTTAACATTAGAGTGTGATCTCCCCTTCTAATCAACAAATATGTTCCAATTATAGTATTAAAATATACCCTGAACATTATTTCTTGTTGTTATTAATTTGAAAAGCTCATTATCGCATCACTAGCTACTCCGTTGAAACACTATACACAGCATATGCCTTCCTTGCAACTTAAATCGATACATTTTTTTCATTAGATCAGTCATATTCCCACAAAATTTTGCTGTGAGCAAGTAAAGGATTCATTTGAAAAAGGGCAGATCAAACTGGTTTTGTTGAGTATTGGTGTAAACGTGGTGTTACAACACAAGACCTAGTTAATATTTTTGCAGTCAAGAATAGTCAACGACATCAAAAAATTTCACAGTATTGTGTTTTATATCTGGGCTAGTACTTGCGATCTCACCGAGAAACGAGATGACAAGTTTGTTTATTTAAGAAATATTGATGATGAATTCGCAGTAGATTGCATTTTCCAACAATATCACCTTGCCATAGATATAGTAAGATGATACGGCCAAACCGTGAGGTTTATTGACTTTCTGCTGTACTTTCTTGTCCTGTACAACCAGCAACTGCACCATTTGAATCCCTGTAGCTTTAAGGAACAAGAGCTGCAACTGCATCTCTCTCTCTCTCTCTCTCATGACAGGATTGAAATTAATGCAGACATTGTCGTACACACTATGAAATGCAGCGTAGTCCATAAAAATATCCAGTGCATGCAAACATGTTCGTTATCATTATACCTTTGAATTTTTTAAGGATAGCTTACATGTGAGTGCTCTACTGAACCTGTTTTGGCTACGGAAAATTCATCTAGACATTCTCCATAGCTACACCACCGCCACTACTTAGTTAGTAATCATATTTTTGGGAAGCATATGCTTATAATTTATTATTTGAGTAAGAGAAATTACTTTTCTGTGAATATTAATTTCTCTTCTTGGTATATATTGGCAAGCGATCCCAAATGCTGAAACTTTTGTGTGTTAACACTGCCACCATAGAGGAACTGACTGCACTGCATATCGGTACAATTTGAGCTGCTGTCATACTGAATTTCCGTGATTCCGGAGAAGGTTCTATATATCTTGTCAATATTAAGACAGATCCTGATCTGCCTGCAACAGCTGTTGTCCTTGAACGATTGTGCCATGTATTTAACATCGATAATGAAGGTGCTGTTGGGGGGGGGGGGGGGGACTCACGCTCAAGAGAAGAGCATAGTAGCTAGACTATGAATGGAACTTCTAGCACAAGATATGAAATATAAGGCACTAATTATCTGAACCAATCGGCAAAGAGGTGATCAGACCCTAGTTGATAACCTGACTCCAAGTGGGGTATATACCCTGGCTAATAGGGAGTTGCGGATAGTTACACACCATGACACTAGAATGTAATCACGAGGTCGTAGAAGCTACTTAGATGGCTCTTCCTCCACCTAAAATGGTAACTTTCGATGGAAAATGTGTGGAAGTCATTTTTCATACAATTTGAGCAAACTGCTTCAAGATACCATTGGTCCCATACATACAAATTAGACATGCATGTCTCAGATCTAAGGGACAAGGCCTAATGTTTTACTGCATCTGTTCTGGGCAATTCCAGAATGATTACACCAGGTTTTGCGACAAATTAGTGTTGTGATTTTGGAAGAGAAATCTGCCCCACATCCTCAGAAAGAAAATCTTAAGACATTCGACAAAAGGGTAGTGCTTTAGAAGAATTTGCAGATACTTTTCAGGAGCTCACCTTAGATGGCTACCCTGATGCATCCGAGGTTGGGCGAGACAAATGCTATGGGGTGTTGAGCATAAACTAGCCACTCTCATAGCTATGGATAAAGATTCAAGCACCCTGGAGGAGGCTGTGCAAATTACCAATGCAGCTATCCATAATCAAAAATTGATCATAGGTTCCAGAAGACCTGAGATCTGAAAGGCCTGTTTTCTGGACGATACTTCTGGATTAATGGAGGCAGAGAATCATGAGCAGTTTAGAGGCATAATGGCCCCTAGAAAGATAGATAAAATAGAGAAAGATGTCAAAGGACTTAGGAAGGATACGGTGGAGATAGAGGATGCTGCAGCTAAGATTATGAATCTTATGTCTGGCCAATTTGGTTGAGGTCGTTCTGGGAAATTGTTTTAGTTGCAATGCATAGGGATATTTTCCCCATGAGTGTCCGGGATCTTCGCCCGTGCGATCATGTGATGTGCATATAAGTTTAATCAAGATCCAATGATGTTAGTCATTCCCATTGAAGTACATGGCGTTTCTATCAATGCAGTGGTACCACACTGCTGCACAAATAACTGTTATTGGCAGGAATTCTGCAACTAAATTACATTGCCCTTTAAAACCGTTGGATTCAATTTCGCTAAAAGATGTAGGTAGAGACGATATTATTCCTGCAGAAACTGTTGAGCCAGTCATAGTAGCATCGCCAATATTAATTACCCAATTATACTAGGCCTAGATTTCTTGAAAGCACACAAAGCTACCATTGATCTGATTAGACTGTCTGATAATTAATGGAGAACTGATTTAAGCATCAATGTTGAGAGCTCGTGAGAAGGGGAAGCAGACAGAGATCGGTAGCCCTTTCGAGGCTGTGCAAACCACAGGTGCCAAAGATTCCCAGATTTGTTATGGAACATGTCGGCCCAATATATTACATTGGAACAAGACCACAAGCTTGGAGAAGTTACAGAGGTTGAGGTTTTATATCCGGGAACAGAACTGCAACTTGCCGGTAACCATATAAACCATGATGGTTTACAACCTTGTACAGCCACTGAGGTGGTCATCCGTAGGGATGGCGACATCAGATTTGTTGGAGGCTCAGGCTTTGCAAGTTCAATCCATGTTAATTGAATATCAGGATGCATTTGGAAAAGATTATCTTAATCTAGGTTTGTTCATGGGGATATGACATAAGGTTGACATGTTCATTCTAAACTTAGATGAAGTCCTCTTGGTTTTGAGAATGAGTTGGAGAAACACCTTGTCATTGTTCCTTCGAAATCTGAGTGGTCGTCAGTCCCAGTATTAGTCTGGAAGAAAGACAGTACTGTGCGATATTGCATAAATACTCAGGCTTTGAACACCCTACCTCACAAAGACCGTTACCCGTTACCGAACATTGAGACATGTCTGGATGCGCTGGGTGGTGCTAAATTCATCAGCACACTTGATATAGCAGCTGGGTATTGGAAAGTTGTGGTTGATCCAGAGAAACCCCATAAGCTTGCATTTATCACAAAATATGGGCCTTTCGAATTTGTTCGGATGCCATTTGGGTTGTGCAGCAGCTCTGATACCATTCAGAGAATTGTTCAGCTGGTCTTGCAAGGTCTTATCTGGTGCGAGTGTCTTGCGTATTTAGACAACGTGGTAGTGACAGGGACTGACTAACAGTCATATGACCAACTTGATGGCTGCACCTTCCCGATTCCTGTCACACAAACGTAAACTAATGCCTAAGAGGTATAATTTGTTCCATAGGCAAGCGGGTGAGTGATAAGGGAATTCTTGTTAAGCAAAACAGCATGGAGTATCGCTAATTGACATGTTCCAAAAAGCAGGGAAAGAGCTCTCTCTCTCTCTCTCTCTCTCTCTCTCCACTTGCAGTTTCAAAGTGGAGTATGAATGGACTCTAGATCACAAGGTGGCTTTCGAAACTCTCCATGGTGCTATGGCCAACCCTGTAGTGTTAGAATAGTACCTTCTTATTGTAAACTAATGCTTCAGAGGCTGCCATTGGTGCAGAGCTATCTAAGATTCAGAATGGGAAGGAGGTGCCTATTGGTTTTGCGAGCCGTGCATACATAGCAAGAGTTGCTAGCTGTGGTAGCATTTACTAGACAGTACTTTAAATATTTACTACGATGGTCATTTATTGTGTGGACTGATCATGACAGCCTCACTTGGCTGCACAGTTCTAAGCAGACAGGACACCAGGCCAGATGTTTAGAAGAACTGTTCCAATATAATATGACGCTAACATACAGGCCTGGTAAACAGCACTCTAATGATGAAGGTCTATCACGAGTACCGAGTAATTCGTCACCTTACCACTAGTTTAAAGCTGGCCAATGTTTTAGTTCATTACCATGTGGTGGGTACAAATATTGTAACAAGCTTCAGCAGCAATGGTCTCAATTTGAACAAGAAGTTGATGATGTAATTCCATTGGCTTTTAATGAGGAAATATTGGACAGCGACAGAAACCGTGATGATCCAGATGGACTGCTGGCAATGTCAAACTGGTTAGAAGCATTCTCTTCAGGCAATCTAAGGGAGGGTCAGTTACATGATCCTGATCTGAAGACATTTGTATCATGGATTGAGCAACTACATACACGTTCTGATGCAGAGCTATCTTTAGCTAATCCAGCTGTCAACTTTTGGTGAGCTCGCCATAATTAATTGATTTTTATCGATAGTAATTTGCACAATCTCTGATTAGAAGCAAATAGCACATGGAACTTACTGGGAGTGCCACAGTCCCTCCAGAACTTGGTTTTGGAAAATGGTCATGATTCCAAGACTGTCAACCACACGGGTTAGTAGAAAACCTTAGAGAAAGTGAAGGCTAAATATATCTGGCATGGATATTCTACTGGCGTGGTGGCGTAGCCATAGTAAAAAAGCTACCATCCAACCTAGAGCACCAGTGGGAGAATTCCATGCTGATTTTACCATGGAATGGGTACATATGGAAACTTTAGGCCCCTTTATCACATCCGCACAGGGAAATAGATATGTGTTGATGATCATAGATCAGTTCACTAAGTGGGTTGAGTGGTGTGCACTCCATGAACAAGGGGCAGAACTGTCAGACAATACGTATGTGGATCATTTCATCATCATGTTTGGCTGTTCATATTTCCAGCACACCGATCAGGGTCATAACTTTGAAGAACTGTGCCGTCTACTAGAGATTTGAAAAAGCATGCACCACAACTTATAGACCATGTTTGAATGGACAGATTGAACGTATAAACCATACAGTCTTGCAGTGTATAAGGTGTTATCTGCAGATTGGGACAATTTCATCGTTGGAGCTATAAGATCTACTGTAAGCTGACAGACTGGTTATACTCCCAAGATGATGATGCTTGGTCGAGAAGTGATGCAGCCTATTGACATATTGTGCAAGTGTCCCATGTCCGCGATTACAGATAATGCCCTCTCAGATACCAGTCACTCAGTCCAACAGTTACAGGACACTCCACGAAACTCATGAGGTAGCACGGGATAACCTTAAAACGGTTCAGATGCGCCAGAAAAGAGAGTATGATCTGCGTCTGCATAAGCTTGCTTATTATGTTCGTGATGTAGTCTACCTTGCTAATTCTGCAACAAACACAGGTCAGTCTAGTAAATTACAACCTCCTTGGACTCTTCCATTTATTATTTATAAAAATTTGTCAGAAACACTGTTTGGTATCAAAAACCAACGTCTGCAACTAATCGTTCACGATGATAGATTAAATGTTTGCAGGGATCGTGATTTACATCTCTGGGTATTGAGCATGAGACATGCTATTAGCTCTGAGGATCCTAACGATGATGATGACTTATTATCCCCCGATAAGTGTTGTGTTCTCTGATGCTGACCATGTACCCATCTTTGGAGAGGATTTGGATGAGCCCATGCCATATAGTATTTATCCATCCTCTGCTGGATGATCTAGAAGCTATTTAACAGATGACCTGGACATTGACTCATTTTATCTACCCATTCCGCAAACACAGCATCACTCTCCTATGCACATGAGGTGTCAGGTCCAAGGAGAAATACATCACGTTTTCCCCTAGGTGCATGGGTGTGAGGTCTGAGGGGAAATGCATCATACATCTCCTAGGCACATGCCAGGTCCGAGGAGATGACTGGATCAAAACGCACGACACTCAGATTAAACAGGTTCCTAGATTATAAACTGTATTAGAATGTTAGATAGTGTAAATTATCATGGATTCCACTTGTCCTTCATGTGGTCATAGTAATGCTGTGGACTGCTGTAAAAGAGTGTACTAGTAGTGTAATAATGTGCACTGGTAACAGTAATTGAATATTATGAAATTATTGTAATCAAAATAATATGAAATTATGGACATCAAATTTTAACATTCAGCATGACACTGAACACATTCAACTTGTCTGAAACATTTTTAATCATTAACTTATTTTCCATTTCCGGCCTAGCTCTAGTTTCAGCTGTTCAGTACTGCCACAGCAAAATCGTAGTTTTGTTTTGTTAATTTTTGTGAAACTAAATTAGTTGGACACATACGCACATAGTGGCTTGATGGCTAGTTTAATGGAAGCCTCGTGTTCCTTGAGATGCCACAAACTAACCAACATGGTCGATTGGTGTATGACTTACAGAACTCGTTATTATAATTACGCATTCTTTACATGATACGTGAATGATTACATGTTATAATAGGTAGTTATATTTATACATTTAATGAATTATGCACTAACAATTACGCGTTATCAAGACTCGTTGTATAAGTATGCAGTTTCAAATGATGAGTAAATTATTGTGCATCAACCAGGTGCATAATATTTTTATAATTTTTCAATCCATTAATGACACATGGTCATAATGCTTTCTGGTTGTGTTCACGTAGTATAGCCATGTACACGCTGATTTTGTATATAGGAATAAGCGCATTGTATAGTGATAATAAGTATATGAATCATGTTATGATGCACAATTTATTCAGATTAGAGAGATTCTGCATAGGTTAGCCACTATATCAATTCTACATTAGTCAGCTGAGATACTTTATAGAATAGCTATCCCGTGCTTATCTTGCAACAAACCTGTCAAATCTAATCAGCGTGTAATTCTATGTGACTGTTGTGATGATTGGGTGCATTTAAGATGCTCCCAAGGGCTAACTATCACAGATTATGAAAAACTCTGAAAAAATTCTGATGAGCCATGGTGGTGTTTTCAATGTAATCAAACTAATTTTTCTTTCAATCACTATGAAAACGATACCGAATTTCTGCTTAATATCCTAGGTGCCAAATATGACTAAAATACATATATAAATGCAAATATACTTGTAAACCCATTCAAGCTAAATACTTCTAACCAGGGCAATGAATACACAAATTTCTCTGAAACAGATATTGATGATGAAGGTATGAATTTTCCACTTTGTGACTATATACTTCAGAAATAGTTTAATGATATTATCAAGAGTACTGACGCTATCGCCTTCTCAATGATTCATATCAACATTGGATCGCTACTAAAAGATTTTGATAAATTTAATATCTTTATGGACTCTAGTAGCTCTTATGAATTTAGCATCATAGGAATTACCGAGACATGGCTGAAACCCGACTCAACACTGGACTTAATTAATATGCAAAATTACAAATTCATTGACACAGACCAACTAACAAAGGTGGTGGTGTAGGCATCCACATAAAGGACAGTTTACAGTAAAATTTGAGAGATCGTCTGTCAATGAATGAAGAATCTATTGAAACTATTTTTATTGAAATTCCCAATGACAAAAACAAAAAATAAACTTGTCAGTGTCACATACAGACCTCCTAGAAGTGACGACAAATTTATGAAATCATTTGAGAAAATTTTTAAATAACATACAAAATGAAAAGAAAACCACTTATATATTACATGACTTTAATATTGATTTGTTAAAACAAAATAGCTTCTACACTCAAGACCTATTAAATTTATTTAAAATATCTGGCTTTTATCCATTTATAACGAAACCAACCAGAATTACAGAATTCTCGGCTACTATTTATTGATAGCATCATCTCAAATAATGCTGTATGTGCCAAGAATCAATCAGGTATTTTTGTAGATATTTCAGACCGTCTACCTATATTCTATACAGAAAAAGAAAACAAAAAAGGAAAATCATTTGTAAAAGAAGTAGTAACTTGTAGGGATTTCAAAAAGGAAAATATAGTCAAAAACAATATGGCTAACATAAACTGGAACCAGATAATTGAATCACAGTCATGTGAAGATGCCCACAACATGTTCCACACTATACGCTCTAAACATCTATGAATCTGCCTTTTCACTTTAAAATATTAAGAAATTTAAACAAAATCCTACTAAACCCTGGATTACAAGAGGATTGATAGTTGCCTGTCACAAGAAAAACAAGTTATATCGGAATTTTATTAAATATCCGACAAAGTATAATGACTCACAGTTCAAGAAATATAGAAACAGGCTAAATCAGATAATTAGCACAGCAAAAATAAATTATTTTCATAATAAATTTGATGAACAAAAAGCTAATATAAAGGAAACATGGAAACTGATTAAATCATTGCTAAATAAGAAAAAAGCAATACTGAAGTATCACGATTTATTTATAATAAAACAACCATTAACGACAAAAAAGAAAGAGCAGACAAATTTAATGAGTATTTTACTAACATTGGTCCTAATTTTTCACAAAAAATTCAGCCAAGCTCGAACATACATGTAAAGCACTTCCTAACAGGTAGCTATCAACACTCTATTTTCTTAAATACAACAGATATTCACGAAATCTACAAAATACTAATGCAAATTAACACAGCTAAAAGTGCTGGAATCGATAATTTCAAATGGAAAAATTTTAAACACTAACAGAAATACTAACACCATTGGACCACATCTGTAATCTCTCACTTACACAGGGGGTATTTTAATCAAGATTAAAGGTTGCACGTGTTACATCCATATACAAAGCTAAATATGCATCTGACTTTACTAATTATAGGCCAGTCTCGGTACTTCCACTTTTCTCAAAACTCCTAGAAAAGCTGTATTTTAGTAGAATTACTAAATATCTAAACAAAAACTCTATCATATATCCTTCTTTATGGTTTCAGAGAAAAACTACTATGCGTGCCATTGTGGATATGATTGAAAAATTATCAATCTCCCTTGAGAATAATGAGCATACGCTAGGGGTATTCTTGGGTCTTTCCAAAGCCTGTGATACAATTGATCATACAATTTCACTGCAAAAGCTTGCATACTATGGAAAAAAAGGTACTGCATTGAACTGGATACAGTTACCTGTCAAACAGGGAACCATGTGTACAATTCAATGGGGTTATCTCCGAATACAAAAATATAGTTTGTGGCGTTCCCCAAGCTTCAGTTCTTGGGCCCCTGCTGTTTCTCCTATATATGAATGACATACCCAAAGCCTGCAAACATCTCTCACTAATACTTCTTACAGACGATGCAAGTGCTGAAATTCTGTAAAAAAATGTCAAAAATGAAATGGCGAAATTAATAGACTGGTTTAATGTAAACAAATTATCCTTAAATGTATCAAAAACTAATTATATACTATTCACGAAATCTAAGAAACTAAAAGAAATTGCTCTCCCAAACCTCTATATCGACAACCATATAATTCAAGAAGCACAATATGCTAAGTCTATCTGAACAAAAATTTAACATGGGAGAAGCATATTCCTCACATCACACCTACTGCAATGCTATCTGGACTAATACGTCTCAAGCTAGACTAAACACTAAAATATCTGCAAAAGCAATCTATTAAACTATTTGCACAAACAGCAGATGGCCAGGATATCTTTAAATCAGAAAAGTTCTTAAAACTTGAGGACATTGGAAGGTTCTAATTATACACAACTATTAAGGCATTTCCACAATGGCAACTTACCCTCATCCTTACATCTTTACGCTCAATACACAATTACATCCTCACAACACGAGAACAAGAAATAACCTGCACTCAACACACCACCAAACAAAAGCTGTACAGCTAAAGCCCTCATACAAAGCAATTCAGTTATGGAATAATACAGACACAAGCACATGCATAGACATCATAAAGCTACAGCCTTACCCTGAGTTAACCCCTAAGGAAAATGTAGACTGCAGAAACTTGGCAGCGAGACAGTTAACTATACGTATAGGACTATAACATGTGAACCTTATGTATTCAGTATTCTTATTGTTGTTATATGTTATATGTAGGGGTCCACCGCCACATAAGCTCTGCATTTGGTGGACTACCTGGTGTGAATCTGTAAATGTATATTCTATATCAAAATAAATAAACTTGACCTTGACTAGCTCAATACTATAGGTCAGCTCAGATATTTTATAGGATAGCCCATATATATTAATTCTATTAGTTTCGCTCAAATATTTTATATTAAATCAACATATGCATTTCCATTATTAAAACATGTAGCAATTACATGTTAATATGATGCAATGATGCATTACTCTATAAGGCATAACTCATGCATAACTTATGCATATTTATGATATGCATTTAAGAAACGCTGCACAAATCGAGCCTTCATAGTGCACAATATAATTGATGCGTTAGTCATAGCATAGAAATGAGTATGTTTTGCCCCTGTAGCATACATTCAGTTTTAGTTAAATGTAGATATATTTATTGTGATAGGGATAGTGGTTGTCAAGCTTTCCAGAATCTGCAAATTTGTGAATCCGATCCGTTCAATTATATAAGATAAATATGATCACTTAAACAGTAAAATCTAACTGTGCACATATGGCTGGAAAAATCTGTGCATCCCAT
This sequence comes from Chaetoderma sp. LZ-2023a, assembly GCA_034401795.1. Classification (NCBI taxonomy): domain Eukaryota; kingdom Metazoa; phylum Mollusca; class Caudofoveata; order Chaetodermatida; family Chaetodermatidae; genus Chaetoderma; species Chaetoderma sp. LZ-2023a. The sequence goes on from CM067373.1 coordinate 38,138,542, forward strand.
GACACTTCTGTTAAATACAAAGTAAGATTACTTCTATTTCAACTTACCAGCTCCGTTAATTATGTCAGTTTTCTACTATGGTAACATTAGTTACGTATGCTATTAATATTATACTTAATCTGTAGCGATGGCTCCTTGTCCGGCGGCCATTGGGCTGTCAATCTGTCTTAAGCCACAGCGGCACGTTATATCTGGATGGATCAACACCTACCATGGTTAGTTTTTATTTATTTTTTCCTAGTCCTACATTTAGCAGCTGAACATCAATGGCCATATGTTTGCTGTAAAATATAATTGTTTTATAAGTTGAGGACGAATTGTTTGTCATTTTTTTTGTCGTATTGGTCAGAATCATTAGCAAGTGGCATGTCACAGAGACGAAAACTAACAGGGCAAACCGGTGCAGTCAAATGGATTACTTCGATCAACTTTATTGGAAAATTTGTCAGAATACCAATTTATCTTGTAGGATCTCACGATGTCCCATTTCATATCACTGTTATTAACCTCGTCGAAAATCATCATATTACACGATCTTTACTCACTAAAGCTCGTACAATGTGAGAATTTCCGATGAGGTTGATAATAGTGATATGAAAGGGGATATCGTTCCAGATCCTATATGTACTACACATTTGAAACTATAATTTCCCTTTATTATATAATAAAATATAGCAAATGAATTTATTTGCTTTACGTTCAATTAACCATATGCTATGCAAATATGCAATAGAGGCTAGGCACATTCAAGCCTTGAAATCACAGATCGCAAGAGTTCCTAAATTAATTCCAGCTTTCATATGCTAATGCTAACACTGAACATGACGCCGCATATCGCGAGCTATCTAGTCATATGGTCACAACACATTTATCCATGGTAGTGTACAGAGAGAGAGAGAGAGCGAGAGAGAGAGAGAGAGAGAGAGAGAGAGAGAGAGAGAGAGAGAGAGAGAGAGAGAGAGCGTGTGGTCATAGGTGATTGCCATTTGGATCAGCTCCCTAATCACGCAAATGGTGTGTTTATAAATGTGTGTTTTAAAGATTATTCCAACTAATTTAAGGTGTTTTACTGTTGGTAATATTTGTATTGCAGATATAATGCTCATATGCAATGGCATTTAGCATTTCTTCTGTCAGTTCTTTTAGCATAAAATACCACCATTCTAGCAAGTCATTTAAAGGCAGGAACTGGCATAATAGCGGTGCAATTCATATTTCTCAATATAGTCAAGGAGTTATTATGTCAAGTCAAAAGTCATGACGTATCACACCTAGTACTCAGAATGCTTGGCACTTGTCCTATCTCAGGTAATATCTATGGAACATTTCAAGCCCTGTTGGACTAAATAATTCTGGTCTCACTGATTATAGCCACCTGCGTTAGTTTGCATATGGCGTCTAGGTCATAACACTGAGGTCTAATCCTGGCAGTGCGTGGTTACATAGGCGTGCCCCACCCCATGATTCAAAAGTGGATTGTAATAGATTCACCAAATCTGACATATATATTGGTCCTGAAGTTTCCTATCTTAGATAGGCATGTGACCAAATATTAGAATCAAGTCCACGGTCAAATCTGGCGTGCGTTGAATAGCACCAAAATAGAATTTTCTTAGCCCAAATGTTTGCAAACACTCAATATTCTAAGTGTACAAATTAAATACCTCAATTTGCAAAAATAGCATTTGGATCTATAAACAACATCCCTGCTGAATTACACAATATTCAATTCCAGGGGCTTACTAGATATACTACACGACGAGCAAGACACCTCTATTGATGAGCATGGAACATCATTCAATAAGTAATATTTACCAGAATGCATAACCGCTTTAACAGCACTTGGACAATTATTGGTAAAGCACCATAAGCATTAAACAATGGCTGTATAGTTGTGTAGTAATTGCCATTTAATGATGACACTTCATTGTTTTGTATTTCCGGATAAGTAAATATGAATAGTAATAGAAGTTATGCAGCTCTTCATCTTTTTTTCTGCAAGGCGCATAAAAACGACAGTGGCATTTGATTCATGTATTGGTTCATATGTTATGGGAAAACGAAACTGTAATGGAGATGCTTTAGCTGCCTTCATCTGCCCTCATGTTTTATATGCAACAAACACAGCCTTTAAGCACCTGTGCCATCATTGAACATGAATGCAGATGTTACAGTCAACTCATGACCCTATGGTGGTACAGAGCTTAACTCTGACCACAAACCCGTGATTGCTAAATTGGTGATCGATCAAACGTGTCTCATCTACAGGCGACCATCGCGACAGAAGTCCAAGGTCAACCATGCTCTTTGAAAACCAACTAACAACAAGGCCAGCCAGGCATCGTATATGAAAACAATAATTGAGCAGATGGCCATGGTTGAAGTCAGCTGTAAACCATACGAAGCCTTAAAATATATGGAGACATCAGCTTCTAAAAGTCAGTGTATCCAGGAATACCAAACTAAGCAAATCCTATGTTGCCGATGCACTTGTCAGAAGGTTGTCTGCAACTGAAAACACTGCGACTACGCATTTATCAAGGCAGTCGAAATGAACACAAACCTGAACTCAGACTGCGCCAAGTCGGTTAACGATGAAAGAACTCCATCCTGCGGTAAGGGAAACAAAAACAATCAAGGAATGGTTCAAAGATCAGTTCACTGACACCGAAAATAAACCTCTACTCACGTTTGAATCCTAGTCACGGGCCCTGCAAAAGGCAATAACAGAAACAGAAGTTGGAACAGCTTTAACATCTATAACGAATGGTCGTGTAGGCGTTAATAACAAAATCCTTAAATATGCAGATAATACCATTTCGACACAAATAGAACATGCTATTAACTATACCTTTGGTCAAGACCGCCCTATTGATGCTGCTGGAGAAGGCACAAATCGAACATGCTATTAACTATACCATTGGACAAGACCTCCCTATTGATGCTGCTGGAGAAGGTACACTCACTGCACTCCCAAAGTCTAAGAAACCACCCAGACCGCTATTCAAACTGAGACCAATAGCACTTTTGAATAGCATTAGAAAAATTGCATCAAATGTGATGTTATATCGTATCAGAGTTAAGATTGACAAATTTACTGAAAACTGGCAGAGTGGTTCTAAAAGAATGTAGAGGCATTGACATAGTATAGGCGCACTGCATGTTGACATCAGTAGTACTATCAAAGCATTGGGGCATTATCGCCACCAGGGTGGATTTCATAGATATATAAGCTAAGATATTTGCTTAACTCTCATTTGCTAAAGGAAACATAACACATTAAGAATTTTTTTAAAGTAGAGGTTAGCGGATTTCACAATGAATATTTGCTTAGGTTAGTTATTTTGTCTTTAATCAAATAATCCATTGCCCCCTGCTATTGTCTTCGGATATTCCTCCTGCTGCTAGGAGCACCATGCAGGCCGACATCCTAGCCATACAGTGTGACCCATCTTATATGATGCAGTAAGCTATTAACAGATTCTGATATGGTATACTGTTTATAAAGATGTAGATACAGTACAGTTATTATTTTTACTATTGGACCACATATCCAACTATGTACCAATTGCCTCATGTATACTTAGGGTTGTGCGGTTATCCGGTGTTTGAACTGTCTCCGTTTTTTTAAGTATGACGGTTCGAAAACCGGTGTCATTCTCTCAACCGTAAGCACATATTTATGAAACACTGCTCTTGGCAATATAGCTTTTTAAATATTATGTTTGTATCCCATAAAATATGGATAATTATTATATAAAATTTGTTAAATAAACCGGGGAAGAGGATTCTTTTTCATTTGTATATCATGAGAAATTTACTAGATCGTATTGATACATACGTTCAGAAATTGCAATCTGCTAGCGTTTTATTAAATTCTATGATACATGTTTGAAAGTGTATCATAAGCAATCTAGTGTTTCTGATATTTATGTCAATTATGAATTCTGAACGCGCATCCAGGACTAAACTAACCAGCCAACGTAAGTTGAGATCGAATTTGTCTAATCGATCAGCCGATCAAGAGTTATTTATTATGAATGTTCAGGAGCTGGCTCAACGTATGTTGGACGATATAATTAACACTCGACGCCAGTCGATATACATCATTAGTGCCAGAAAACAACCTTTACAGCTTACAACTCTCCAAATAATGCTTATGGTCTATATTAAAATTCTGATTTCCTTTTTCATGAAAAATGTATGCTAGTAAATAGTTTAATACGGCCGAGTTTGATTAAACGTATCCGATTAATTGGATCAATAAATTTGATTTACTATGCATGTGCACGCGTATACGATAGGCAGGTTTGTACCACGTGACAGTATTAGGATGTCCATAACTAGATTTGACCTAAGCGTGTAAATGTAGGCTATCGGGATCTAGTCTCTTTATTATACATTTACAGAATCTGACTGGTCTTCGAAAAGGAGTCTGTGTAACAGTCTAATTAGGTCCGCCATCTTTCAGATGTTATCGTTTCCAAGACTTGAAATGACTAACTATTGAGTAGTATTTTTACGAATACACTTGAATTGGCTGCTGAAAGTCACAGTAAATTTGGAAATGTATTTGTCTACGCATTATCCTAGGAGGGGGGGGGGGGGTCCTATACGAATTGATAATTGTCTAGGAATCTAAGAGATTGTCTGAGATTGTGCAGGAACTCGAAATGACATATTTTAAAGCAATTTAAGGAATGATTTTACTATATCCTCTAAAATTGCATCAGATATTATAGCTACAGATTTAAGTCTACCACTACAAAATTTCTATTTTCGTGGTATTGGGAATTATTATTTTTTCACGAAAACCAGTCAATAAATCAGATATCGGGTTAAAACCGCTTTCATGGTCAACACTGTCACCAGTTGGGTTTTTTTCAAAAATGGCATAGCCCTATGTATACTATACGATCGCATGCAATACTAGTGCCCTTTGTTAACCAATTACCTTAAAGTCGACTGAGACTCTCTCCTCACCCCACCCCTGAGATTTGACCTCCAGACAACACTACCACCACAGTCAATCGTCTCCAATACGTGGCATCTGTAGTTTAAGATATGCTGATTGGTCGAAGGCTTAGCCATGGACACAGGCGAAGCGTCGGACATGTGCAATGCTTTTCAAAACTATGCTGTTAATTATTATTTTACGCATATTAGTAATTTTCAACATTAAAATGACCGTAGATTAACTACAAATAGCTTTATTAAATATAATAACGCTATCATATGGAGCCTATGGCAGTGCTCCAAAGGAATAGAATCGCCGAACAAAGAAGTTTCAAAATCTCCTTAACTTTCTGACATTAATATTTGTAGTATTTTAAAGGTTTTTTCTTCGTCAGTTGACTCTAGGTATTTAAGTATATAAAGTTTCCATGGATAAAACACAGCATTCAATGCAGTTATTGATGAAAGTTGTAGTTTGATTTATGCGTGACAAATTTGCTTACCATTCTAAGAGCTGCTTTAATCAAGTTCGCAAATGTTTTGCGAGATCCGCTTATGTGCTTTCTGAGCAGAATTCTCAAAGTTAGCTGATTTCTCTTGATTTAGCAAATTCATAAGCTTTATGAAACCCACCCAGTAGTCCATACTTCTAATAATGAAAGCGCCAATTATGGCTACTACTGCAAGCACCAGCTATGTTGTTGCTAAATGTTTGGTTGGCATTTATGACGTGTCAACGCTGTATTTTGCAAAAATTAAACAAAATGGATAGATAGTGGAATGATGACAACTAATTCGTTAGGATGGCGTGTAGTTCGGGTTTCAGTTAAACAGGTTGCCTTAATGCCAGGTTCAAAACTGTTTTAGATTTATTTCTTGGATTTTATTTCTATTTGAAATTTGTTTTCTGTTTTTTGTACTTCTTGAACCAGTGGTATAAAGGGGATGGGAATTGACAGAACAATAAGAGATGGGGAAAGGATTCTTGGTAGGATGGGATCATCATAATTAGCAAATTGCGACATCCTGAATTAATTTAACGTAAATCAGCGAAACTCATTTCAGCAAGTTTTTCAGTCACTAGTTATTCTAACCTATCAAGCCAGGAATTTTGTCCTATGGGCCACCTTGAAGAAATGGTCTGACCACTCAGTCAGTACACACGATCCTATGACCGTTAAAAACTAAACACGTGTCTGCTCTTTTGTAACTCCAACCGAGCAGCAATTATTTACACCATTCGCATCATACATTCATTTACGAGGTTTTGTGGAAACAGAAAATATGGGTGTTCTCTCTTCTGTCAGCAATGATTGACCTTAATAGAAAATAAACTACATAATTATCTTTCCAGAAAATCAATAATTTAAGTTATACAATGTACGCCGCAGTCATTGAAGAAATTCTCGCTTAGGAACTTAATTAATACAGTCTGCTTGAGTCATTTTCGTGCTGATTTGCATACATGTAGAAAATACTGCATTAAAAGGTAGACACTAATGAGATATGCAATCATATATTGTCTTCTTTCAATTAGGCCTACTTTTATGCATGTAGACGAAAATAAACAAGCATTCTGTAAGTATTGCTTTGCAATAGATGTCCCTTACCTGGTGTTATAAATCTTTACAGATTGACAGTCAAATCTCCATGAAAAATTAACAGAAGCATCTGAAACTCAAACTTGATCTGTAACTTCTTATAACAAAGCAATATACCAAGTTTCAGATACATATGGTGAAGGAGAACTAAAAAGTCTTGAAAGCTGATATGTTTGTATTTCATACGTCGAAAGGGGAGATAACTCCCCTAAAAAAATATAAGTTAACTGTACGTGGAAAATATTTTGGATTAGAAACAGTAGAGTTAGTTGGTAGGCGGCCATTAGCTGTCTATAGTATGCTTGAACACTGTTCAAGTATAACTAAAATTTTAGATATCTATTGACTAGCATGATTACATACTCAGTGTCAGAGCTGAATAGAATTCGCTCGTCAGTATGTAGTGGCCGTTTTTCAACTAGACTCGACATTGACGTATTAACAAACCTCCGCAAATGCGCCATTAGCAACGCTTACACGACGAGGCGTGACTGTAGAGCTGATCCCCACAAACAGCGAGCTAAACATATTCCACATACACGAATGCCAAACGGGCAACCACACCATGCAGTCACATGCAAAGACGTCTTTTGAATGCGAGGGCGGTGTGTAATAAAACCGATAGTATAGTGGACTATGTGCTTTCAAATGACTTGACATAATTGCGATAACTGAATCATGGCTGAAAGCTGATATTGATAATGTTTTCTACATAGAGACTATTCAAGTTTCCCTAATAAAATCACCGTCGTACAACACTTGAGAATCTCGAACTAAGTTAAACAGAACTCAGCTCTACTCCGGGCCGTTGTGGTGTACAGTCCACCATCATCACCGAAACATAAACGTAAAATGTCTTAGTTTTTCTATGAACTGTCATCACTATTCGCTCGTTATGCATTAAGCAGTGGTAACTTGTTGATAATGGGCGACTTTAATGTGCATATGGAGAAATCATCTGACACCGATGCATCAGCCCTTAACACCCCTGTGGACACCTTAAACTGAAAACAACATATAAATGTTCCAAAACATACAAAAGGCCACCTACTTGACCTAATAATCACATGGATGAATGAGTCAGTGTCACAAGTATGAATGCTTGGCCCGTAAATCTCAGCTTCAGGTCCATCGCCAGGCATATTCTAACCAATGTTGGGTAGTAAGTGACATGATAACAGCTGCTAAGCGTACATACTATTCTTCATTAGTAACAGAGAACGCGACCAATCAGCGAAAACTGTTCACCATCTTCGATAAACTCCTCCACAAGGACAAAAAGTAGGGACATCTTGCCAAAATACAGTGATCCAGTAGAACTAGCTAATCGTTTTGCGTACTACTTCTCAGAGAAAATAGACGTAATTCGTGCTAACATTTTGAAGCATGGTGATTACTCACCAATACGTGACTGTAGTGTGCTTAGACAAAAATGTGTTATGCCAGCATTCAAACCGTCTTGTTGTGAAGATGTATCCAGGATAATTCGAGAATCCACTAGAGCTTCTTGTTCACTGGATCTACGACCGACTAACATACTGAGACTGTGCAAATGAAATGTTGCCAACAATAACCAAACTGAAAAGTGGTATCGTACCTGACGTTTTTAAAAACGCAAACGAGATTCCATTATTAAAGAAACCTTCCCTAGATCTGGATGTTCTTTGCAATTGCAGACCTGTGTCAAATCTATCATTCCTATCGAAGGTGTTAGAAAAAATTGTTGCCAATCAGCTCAAGGATTATTTAGAATGCAATAATCTTCTGGTACCGTTTCAGAGTGCATGCCGCAAACTAAATAGTACTGAAATGGCATTACTCCACGTTCAGAACGATCTGCTTTGCTCAATGAATGATCGTAAGTGTGTGCTACTTGTACTTCTGGATCTCTCAGCCGCCTTCGACACGATCGATCATACTACGATGATCTTTCGATCAGAAGAACTGGGCATATCAGATGTAGCTCTTAACTGGTTTTCCTCTTACCTGACTAACTAGCACCAGACTGTTATTGTGAACAATGCTAAATCAGCTGAAAATGAACTGTTGTCTGGTGTACCACAGGGTTCTGTGATAGGGCAGTTATTATTCACCACATATACAGCTCCACTAGGAAAATTAATAGAATCGTATGTCATAGACTACTACTTTTATGCTGATGACACTCAACTATACATTGCTTTTTATGTAAAGGACCAACTAAATGCTCGTGAGTGTGTGGAAAATTGTGTTCGAGAAATTAAATTGTGGATGTTGAACAATCTGTTGCAATTAAACGACAAGAAAACGGAAGTTCTAATATCATCACGGCAACTCAGACAGAGTGTTGATATCAGTAGTCTGCATATTGGAGAAGCTGAAATTACGTTCGGTTCTAGTGCGTGTAACATCAGTGTGACATTAGACAACACTCTGTCTATGGAGGCACATGTTGCATCTGTCTCCCGCTCTGCATTTATCAATAGAAGAAACATTAGTAAGATCATAAACCTCATTAATGACAATGCAGTGAAATCTCTTGTCCACGCCACAATAGCATCACAGCTAGACTATTGTAACTCTTTGTTGACAGGCATAACATCATCCCAACTAAACCGCCTACAGAGCCCAAATTACAGCAGCTAGATTGATCACATGCACCAAATCATACGAACATATTACACCTGTCCTTCGGGAATTGCACTGGCTGCCTATCAAAGAACGCATCTGCTACAAGGTTGCTCTACTAGTGTTTAGATGTCTACACGACCTAGCACCATCGTATCTACAATCATTAATTGTACGCAGGACATCAACTAGATCACTCATATCAAGTGGCCACCTTCTATGCGTCATCCCACCTTCCAACTCATCTGCCGGAGACCGTGCCTTCTCTAAGGCAGGGCCTAAAGTATGGAACAGTCTTCCACCAGAAATCAGAGACTGTAACAAAATCGAAACATTGTAATTGAACCTAATTCAATAGGTAATTATCAATTACATTGGTAAATTACATGTGTTTGTACAATCTCAATCATGCATATCTATCCATTTGAACCGAAATTGATTTAAGCAGCAACCTCTAATTAATCAAAATGGCTTTTCTCAATATTTAATCAATTTGACTGACTATTAAAACACTGACCGACTGCTGTCTGCGGATTTCTTTTTAAATTAATTTGAATGGAAGAAGCATGTGGCAGCAAGCCAGCAACTAGTTTTAATCAAATAATTTGAGAGGAGGTCATTGCTATTTATGGGAGCAACTACTCACAATCAAATAAATTTAATTAAAATTTGAAAGTTATTGCTGCCCTATGTCAATAACTGCCTATGTCAGCAACTACTTCCAATCAAATAATTTTCAAAATAATTTGATTGGAAATCATTGTTGCCATTGAGCAACTACTACTACTACTACTACTACTACTACTACTACTACTACTACTACCACTTCAAATCAAAAATATTTTATTAATCTTAACCCTTTTTCCAAAAATAAAATAAAATTTTCTCTTAGAAAATGTCTATTTGCAGACCAAGATCCAACTTGAATGACTGGCTCGGTTATCGAGCCAGTCATTCCAGTTGGAAATTTAAAAAAATAATCTTCTCTTGGGTCTGCAAGCCACCAGCTCCCTCAAATCAAATAATGTTAATGAATTTGACCTGAAGACACTGCTGCTTATGACAACAACTGACCTGTGTCTACATGCATATGGGATTTCCCAGAATCTCCCAGTTCACCCTTTTTCCATGCCATGATTATCTTAAGTATTAGAGATGGCTAGCACATTTAGAGGACCGTTGTTTTTAATTTTCTCACCTACAATTTACCATTTCACGAGCCTAGTATAAACTTGGTTAGCATGAATAACTCAGCAACTTTACTCAGTAGATTTACATAAGGGAAATGCAGTTATTATGAGGCTTGAAGACTTGAGAAAATATCATGACAAGTTATCTGAAAATATGCTGCTAGTAAGGAATAGTGTTTAATATGTTAATTCAATGACATATCTCGCTCAATAATTAATCAAAATGTCGTTTAAAAATCCAAGTACAATTTTATTTCACTTTGCTGATGTTCCTTCTGAAAAGCATTCAGCAAACTTTAAGGCGAAGTGTAACCATTGTCGCTCACTAATTTCTGGATCAAAGAAGGCTACATCAAACTTTGTCACACACATGAAGGTAAATTTAATTTCCTTTTAACTGCCTAGCTGCTGAATTCTTGCAACTGCATTTTCAAGGGTGGTATATATGTTTAAATCCAATCTTGGTGATTATTTAGAAAATAATTTCACTGAGAGCAAAGCCAACTACGACTTTCAGTCAAATGTGTTTCAAAATATTCAGCAACACTAGAATAACTCTTCTTGCAATTATTGTATAGTGAGCTTCACCAGTTAGTCGCAACCCTGTCAACATATAATTTTTTCAACAAGCCAGTCATTCCACTAGTAAATTTTCAAAAAATTACAAATTTCACTTTTCGTATTAGAATACGTTCATTTGCAGGCCAAGAGAAAACTATTTTTAAAGAATTACCACTGGGAATGACTGGTATCGAACATTTCTCAAGAGCATTGCAGAAGCAATTTATGCCTGATATGAGTGTTAAAGATAAGCAGTTAACCCTTTCAACTGTAAAATAGCAATTACTTTTCCCTTGATGCACTGTCAAAATATGATAAATATTTTAGCTTCAAGACAAGTTTTTTCAAAATAATTTGACTGGAAGTCATTCATCCTAAGGTACCAAATTATTCCAGGCAACTTTCTTTCTAATATTCAACAAATTATTTCTAATAATGTTAATAACTTATTTTAGTGTTTCGGTAGGCGTGCATTGGTATGCTATTCAGTAGTAGTAGTAGTAGTAGTAGTAGTAGTAGTAGTAGTAGTAGTAGTAGTAGTAGTAGTAGTATAATATAGGAGGGGACAGGGTGAGGAGGAGCGGAGGCCAGATAAATTAGCTTTTCTATTCAGATAAACTCTAGAGGTTAGAGGAGGGCTAGCGTGGAGGTGTGAAGTCTATTGATTAGATAAGGGAGAGGGGGGAAAGAATCTCACTCAAAAAGGAAATAATAGCTTAACCTTTAACACTTGAATCTTTCAAGACCATTTCAATTTTCTCAAAGAAAATATCCATTTGCAGACCAAGAGGACTATTTTTGAAAATGTACAACTGGAATGACCAGTTCAATAAATTGGGCAGTCATTCCAGTGGTAAATTTTCAAAAATAATCTAATCTTGGCTTACATGCTTCAGACAGAGGCGGGCTAACATGGAGGTGTGAAGAGTCTATTGATGAGATGAGAGGAGCAAAGAATATCATTCAAAAAGCAAATAATAGCTTAACCCTTTATCACTTGAATCTTTCAAGAACATTTAAATTTTCTCACAGAAAATATCTATTTGCAGACCAAGAGGGCTTTTTTTGAAAATTCACAACTGGAATGACTAGTTTAATAAATCGGCCAGTCATTAGTGGTAAATTTTCAAAAATAATCTCATCTTGGCTGCCATAAGATGGTTTAGGCTGAATATTTGGAAATTAATTTGCCTGTAAAATGTTGCTGTCATTTAATTTCTTCTGCTTGCAGAGGAAGCACAGCGCGTTGCTTGAGACAGCACCCTAAAAGACAGCAAGCACTTCGAATGATTAACGCACATTGCTGAATTTTGTAAATACGCCAAAGCCCTATAGCAGCACAGACCCGCGTCAAGTAGCAACATCAAAGTCACTAGTTATGTTCATTGCTGGAGGGTTGATGCCACTTTCTGTAGTGGAACATCCAGATTTTCGAACATTTATCAATGAACTGGATCCACGATACACTATTCCGAGCCGAAAACACCTATCCACTAAACTGCTAACAACAAATGCACAGATATCCGTAGTGATCAGATGGAGAAGTTGAACCAGGCACCAAGTGTATGTATGACCATAGACATTTGGTCCAGCCGTCAGATGCGAGGTTTTGTTGGACTCACTGGACAATACATTTTGAACTGGACTTTAAGATCGGTGCTCATAGCCTGTCATAGGTTCCCTGAACTGGACTTTAAGATCGGTGCTCATAGCCTGTCATAGGTTCCAGGGCAGTCACACAGCAGAGAATGTGCGCCAACCGTTTGAGGAAATTTTCGCGTCATATAACATTTCGGATAAACTTTTCACGGTAATAACTGATAACGCATCTAATATGATTAAGGCCTTTAATTTACCCGGATTTAGCAGTGTTGAAACTGATGATAGTGGCAGTGAGGATCAACAATCAGACTGTGAATTCATAGAATAGATGAGAATGTTGATGAGATTGAAGAGCACTTCCCAGAAAGTGAAGGATACTGAAAGTATCGCCACGGTATCGGCCCAGTAAGGTGCGTTATCTGGGAATGAACGGCCGAAAGCTGTTGCTGTTGCGTTTTAGATTTTACCACCAAAATTGGCATACATCTTTCCCGTAGAACCGGCTTTGTGGGGGAAATGTCTATTTTGTAAACAATGTTACGGGCCGCTGTTGCGTTTTACACTTTGACCCAAATTTGTATACGTAGCTGAGACCTCGCGGGCAAGCTACCGTCACTTCTGGCAGCGAATAACAAGCCTCCGATGACCGAGGTACTGACTGCAGGCCTGACATCTGACCCGTAACCTATTAGATCTATGCCTACTCAGTCACCCACGCCCCTTCCAAGGCACAGGCACCATAGGAAACGTGCCCTCCAAAGCACGGAGACACCTATTTATAACACGCTACGCGCTAGACAAGTCGGAGTTTTGATTCCAGTGCTTTTGCACTGTTTAAAAAGAAACACCGCGCGCGTGTACGGAATACGCATAACGAGCTTTCAGCATAAACACGAGCAGCGAATTAAGCTGACAATGACAATAGCAGAGCTCAAAATCGCGAGCACGTGCGGATTACATCACTTAGGCGTTGTAATATCAAAATCAGACGAGGTATATGTACTATCAAACCCATTTTCCGAAATTACCCGGGAACACTTCTGTTGAAACAATAACCAATTTCTATATGTCTTGGATTAATGAAATCTGTATTTATTTCATTCGTAATATTTGCATGGTTTAGCCTGGATCACCTCATTAATGGGTTCAAGCGCATGCCTTTCAATTACAGAAATTATTAATATTCCTGCATATGTTTTGATTCTCGAGAGAAGACAAAGAAACATAAGTCGATTGACAATAAGTCGACAATCATAATGCATGGCTCAAGAAGGGATGTATGCATACATAATGATAATGGTTGACACCAGAGAGACAACGTAATATAACAGGGACATCCACAACAGGAGTAGGAGATGCAGCTTACATCCAGATCAATCCGGGTTGGGGGGGGGGGAGGTAATGTGGAGTAAATTCCCTCAACCCAGCCAAAAAGGCCCTTAGGCCTGTGGCTCCGAGAAACAAGGGCGCCCGAATCAGATACCCCTGCACATTATTAATTTGGCTACTTTATTAGAAAAAGACTGTCTGAAATGGCTATCCACAGTCTACTTTTCAAAGTATTCTTGGAGAAAGTCAACACACTCCTCCTCCCCCCCTCCCCCCCCCCCCAATCCCCCACCCACCCCGACCCCCACCCCGGAAGCCATACTTATCGGGAGGGAAACACCGCGACTTCCAGACACCCATGAAGGAGGCGCCGGATGCTATGCCGCACGCACGCACACACAGACTCTAAAAAAAATTATTGGAAGAAAATAAAGAAAATAGTATTTACAGAGTGAAAAGTGCATGTAAGACGTAGGAAGAAACATGTCCATGTAATTAAAACAACAATTTCGTCTAATACTATCTGTGATTGAAGTCTAGATATTATCTATTACTTTGAATACTGGGAATTAATTTTGGTAATATAATTTTCAAAACATTCCCAACAGATAGATCAGATAGATTGTTTCTTGAAAAAATGGGTAAAATAGAGTAACTTAGCAGCCACCCCAGTGTCCATATTTACGTCAGGAAATGCATGAGATACTATCTGAGAGCATCTAGACTACAGCATCTTTCGTGAGAGGACGGGCAAACAACCCCCACCCCCCCCCCCCCACCACCACACACACACACACCTCACCCAGGTTTGCCTTCCAACACCCCCACCCACCCCAGAAAACTTCAAAGCTTGTCCTGGTGTTGTTGCTGCATTGCCCCAGATGCCCCTCCTAAAATGTCAAAAGCATTCCAGGTCTACTTCTGGCGAGGGGGAGGCAACGTGTTGGGTGGGGTGGAGTGGATGGGTTGGGGGAGGGCTGGGAGGGGGTTGGGGTGCTGGGAGTGGCGCTTGCATCCAAGTCATATGGACGCCACTAGTAATATCCACTGTATATCTACGCTAAGCATTGCACTCCCCCACCCACCACAACACTTTGTGTCTGCTTTTGTTTGCCTTTACGAATACGTGACAAATAGACTCGTGTTTAAAATAGTTTGTGTGTGAGCCTTGTATATAAATCATAGCAAAACTAAATTCAGTCCGGTTGTTAACTTTACTTTTGATAAAGGCGACACTCCACCCAGACCTATTTAGAAATAGTTTCAAAAGGTCGCTCTATGAGAGAGAGAGAGAGAGAGAGAGAGAGAGAGAGAGAGAGAGAGAGAGAGAGAGCATATATATATATATATATATATATATATATATATATATATATATATATATATATATATATATATATATATATATATGTGTGTGTGTGTGTGTGTGTGTGTGTGTGCGTGTGCGTGTGCGTGTGCGTGCGTGCATGTGTGTGATACACAAGGTGGTCACCGGAAATCACGGAAATACAGTACGCATGGACAAAAACAAAGCAAAAATCTTAGTCCTAAGCCTCTCCGTTCGGGATGATAGCAGCATGTCATATCCGTTATATCTGTCTGACACATCGACACCGGTTTTGTATTGCTCCAGAAATGTTCCAGAAACCATTGGGGAAACACTGGCTCCGCAGAAAATTATTATATTAATAAATATTTTTTATCCTAGGATAAAATTTGAAAGATGAATCTAAATTAATAAATATATTCACTATTCTTAAATCATTCTATTTTCTTTACGGAGGCATGCTTTTAATTTTTTGACTTCGCTCAACTGACTCTTCATCAGCTTCCAATATAGACTTGTTCCTGGCGAGATTTTTCCTTCTTTACATCGGGTTGTGGAAAATTTCAAATTTAAAATGAAAATTAAAATATTTCAAGTCAAAATATAAAATTTAAAGTGAAGTAAAATAATAGTTCATCTTGAATCTGAATCTGAATGCATATTGTTGGTGCTGGGTTTTTCGTACAACGACGCTGGCGTTCCGCAAACAGATACAGAGCGTCAGGGACCAGTCTAGCAATGAAATAGGAGGGTAAACTTCAAATGCCTGTGCATAGATAAAGGAGTTATCAAAACTGAATGGAATTCAGCAAACATGATTATGTCCCTTTCATAAGATAAGGCGAATGCTCCATACCAAGCAACTACAGACAAGTTTCACTGGCATGCATTTGCTGTAAGATCTAGCAACACATCATCTGTTCTAATTTAATAGGCCATTTTGAACAGAATAACGTCATAACTAACCGACAACATGCCTTCCGTAACTTTCACAGTTGTAAAACTCAACTAATTAATGGCATCAATGATTGGGCTTCATCCATTAATGACAGGAAATAAGTGGCCATTTTTATTCTCAATTTTGAAGCACTCCAACATGACATACACAGGTTGTGTATCTGGACTACCAGTTGGGGAATGCGCTTCCAGACATCAAAATGCAACATGATGTGCCTCACCAGAAAAAAAAACCTCATCAAATTTGAGTACACGCTAAAGAAACCAGCATAAACTTCTTTCATCAGTAAAGTATTTGGGCATCAACATCACAACTGACTTAAGCTGGAACAAACACATCACAGCGATGTGCAGCAAATCGTAGAACGTTAGAACTATTGTGGAGAAATTTATCATTCTCTTCCCAAGAAATCAGACTTCAAGCATATATGGACTGATTAGACCAGTTTGGGCATATGCGCATATAACTTGGGAACCTCATCAAATAACTCTTCAGAACAAACTAGAAAATTTACAGAAATGTGGGGCTAGATTCATCACATCAATCTATAACTACGAAACAGGCAGTATAACAAATATAATGGAAAACCTAAAAGAACACCATCGAAGGATAGACAGAAACAAAGCCACATTATTCTGTTCTACAAAGGTCTACAGCAACAAGCAAACCTACCATTAAGCAGTCTACAGAACCATATTCAGAAAACCAGAAACATGCACAACAGCCACTTGAATCAAATTTATGCGAGATCCGATACCTTTAAAGTCAGCTTTATTCCCAATACGATAAGGGAGTGGAACAAACTATCACAAGATCTTCCAAGCAGTTCAGAAAGCTCGGCAGATCCTACTACTAAATTTACAGAACTAATCAGAGGAAAACAATATATCTAACTTAGATACTTGACGAATGTGTACCAAAAAAATGTCCTCCGGGAGTGTTGCCGTAAGTAATTATGATCAGGATCAGGGGAAATCCTTGTGACAGCAGACTCTTCAACGCGAAATGATAATGCATTAACCCTTGTACAACAATTCCCCTTCGTGTTTTAATATAGTCTTATTTCCAGCATTTCGGTATGACTATTAACTAAAATGGAATTTCCGACTAAATTTATGCTACGAGATTAGAATGTTGCGCTATTAATCTTAATCGAGATTATTTTCTGGAAGGATATAAGTAAGCACATTTCCAAATTGTGTTACCAGTTTTCGTTGCATGACTGGCGCATGCCAGTCCACACATATTTACTACGCAGGTTCTTAGATTATTGAGTTTATTTAACTGAAATACTGGTAAATATTGAACAAAATATTCCAGTATTTCCTTGAAATAATTCAGTCACATGGTAGCACATGGCCATTTCTTGCAATTCAATTCAATTCAATTCAATTTATTACTCCCATACTTTATACAAAGTATACTAGTGGTGTGCAAGTGTACAAGTTTATAGCAGGATTTTTTATCTCGACTTTTCACGAAGTTGAAAAAATATATTTTGGGAGAAGGTGGAAAGATATCGGCGTCCGCTCTGGTTAAACTTTATTAAAATGACATTTGCACCCCTAAGGGTTCATCCGATTTTAAAAAAAATTTCACAGATGTGTTCTATACAATGCTTAGGACTAGTACTGTCACAACATTGGGGGTGAACGATGCTGTGATGCAATAATTAGTTACTTTTGTCACCATGGCAACACTGTGAATACACTAGAAGAACAATTTAACATTTTCAATACAAATTTAATATGGTCAAAGTCGTAAAAACATATATAAAAAGATGGTGATTTCATAATGCGCCGTCTCTTAACACACACACACGCACGCACGCACGCACGCACGCACGCACGCACGCACGTACGCACATATGTTTTGTTAATACCTTTCACTCACACATACGCACATCACACATGTAATGATGAAATATATATATATATATATATATATATATATATATATATATATATATATATATATATATATGTGTGTGTGTGTGTGTGTGTGTGTGTGTGTGTATATATATATATATATATATATATATATATATATATATATATATATATATATATATATATATATATATATATATATATATATATATATATATATATATATATATATATATATATATATATATATATATATATATATATATATATATATATATATGGTTAAACTTGCTACCTGTTTACATTGCCAGTGTATTTACAAAATTATCAATGTAGCGAAGGACATATTTATTTTATACATGTGCGCTTTAGTAATGGCTATATCAAATGTGTATTGTACCAGATACGTGTGTGTATGAAGTGATCGTACGATCTACGTAAGTAAACCGAGCGATCATAAGTATACCAAGGGTCGTGATGAATAATGTATTGGTGTCTTCTACCCGCTCCTATTTGTTCCAGTAATCATTTGACAGGAGACCAACAGTAGTCAGGCATGGTCGTAAGGAAGCCGTATTTCCATCTCGTCGTCCGTTCGTAAACTGTCTGTCGTCGTCAGTGGAGCCTGATCGTATCCATAGTTTGTATGAGCATAGTAGACTATCTCGAAAGTCCGTATGACGTCTCAAACTCGTCAACAGTGGGAACCCGTTAGCTGTCACCAGAGCAACCGGTAACTGTATCTACAGCATCGATCGATTATATTAGAGGCGTATCGTCATGCCAAGTTCATCATAAATCGGTAAACAGTTTGTTATCTTCACAGCAAGCAGTTGTCATTCACAGTTCAGTTCATATCGCGTTTCATCGTCGTCTTTCGTCGCGTAAACATCGTCATCATTTCATCGGTTAGCTTATCTTAGCCGAGACAGGATTAGTCAGCTCCAGCTCACATATTCATTTGCAGTATTGACATTACTTGTATTAGTTCACTTGACAATTCCCGCATATCGTTTACCTGGTATGTAGAATCAAGTGCTATTAGGAAACTTTTATAAATACACAAAATAGTGGTATCATTCAGTAATCATTTCGCCATTGGTGAAGTGGTATATAGTATGATATGTTCATCCATAGCAGTCATTTAAATACACGATTATGGTATATTATGTTTACATTGTGTAGCATTATGTTATATGCTACCTCTTAATCAGCAGTATTTAATAGTATATGAATAGGAATCATCCAATCATATATA
This sequence comes from Chaetoderma sp. LZ-2023a, assembly GCA_034401795.1. Lineage (NCBI taxonomy): Eukaryota > Metazoa > Mollusca > Caudofoveata > Chaetodermatida > Chaetodermatidae > Chaetoderma > Chaetoderma sp. LZ-2023a. Next base: position 38,157,820 of record CM067373.1, read on the forward strand.
TTATTCACCACGATCCCTTGGTATACTTACGATCGCACGGACGGGTACTGGCCATCCCAGCTAAGCTGGGTATGGAACGGCTGTTCCGGATTCGCTCCAGGCACGCCTCCCTGAGTAGGATAGTACGTGTATATAAGCCCTATGAGAGAGGCTTTCGTTAAAAATGGCTAAGTCTATTAGAACGTGTGGTGCGCATGCACACGCATCAGAGCTTCCGTGACAACATGAGTCGGAATTAGGAGAAAGTGTATGCCTATAGTGTACCGAGACTGTACTTGTGATTTCTTTAAATTATACTGTTCTCGTAGTTTTTGGTAGCGATCAGGAACATAATGAAACGAGGATTATAGAACTTTTTACCATTTTAAAATCGGACCAGAAATGGCCGAGTTATCAACAAGACTCCCTACAAAATATTGCTTTGGACGTCGTAATCGCGTGTATGCATTAACTGAATGGGGAATGCGCTGTTCATGTGATAGCCACATAACCACTTCTAGCTGCACGGTGATTGGCACAGCTCGCCCTCTGATTGGCTGGAGCGCCTGCCTCTGACGTCACGAGTAGTATAAAAGGGACGAAAAATCGAGGATTGAGAGCATCATCGGCATGGAAGCCGACCCGTCAGGAGGACTGCTGGACCAGAGTGTGCTAAGCGTGTGCAACTGCAAGCCGGCTTTGATTCCATTGATCATCATCACGGTGCCATTCAGACTTGGGTTAACCCACGCCGGTAAGCAGTTCTCAACTTTCCACGATACATCAAGTTTGGAAGCTCCCGGACGGCCATCCGGGGGCAATAATAAATTAAAGTTATAACTCCTGCATCCGGACGTTCCTAAGGGAGCTTTTCTCTGGAAGGGCCTTGTGGGCCCAATGTAATTCTACGAAATGTAGAGCTGATGGTGAGTCTTGGTGGATGACTCGCCTGATCTACCGACCATGCTGAAATGTGGATTCAAATGTCTGCGCTGCATGTCGCGTGTGATAATTGACTTTTAGACCACAGTCTGGTGGAACTTTGCCCAGTGCGCCGCAAGAGCTATGCGACGTATCCTGCACCATGTGCCAGTTATTGTACATGCATAATTAATCATGACATTAGCCCTTTCTGTTAATGGGCAAGCTTCGACTTTCATACTGCCGTCGCCAGATGGAAACTTTACAACCAACTGTTAAATCATGTATCAGTTAAAAGACTATCTAATGGACATCTTATTATCCATTCTGCTTCACCGTCATGAGAGTGTGCCGTATCAATAACCTGCCTGCGGAAACCTGCCTGTGGAATCCCTGCTTGCGGAGATCTGTTTGCGGATATCTTCCCTGCACTAAAGATTTGCCATCTCACGCTATTTACATATTAGCGCATCAATTTCAGTGACTCATGAACTTTTACCGTACCGATGACCAATAGGTACTCAAGTAACTATACTAATGAACATTTAATTATTTCAGTATTTGGTACTGATGACTAATAGATACCTTACCGATCCTAAGACCGCATTTTTATATTTTCTGTTTCTTAATAAGAATATTATCTTTATTTACTGTGGGTGCTCCAACTAACAGCACCGTAAGCTCCAACGACTTGTGATATATATTGTGCCCACCATATTAGTTTGTTGTGTATATGGCAAGTAGCCATTCTAGTTAATGTTTTTTAATTATTTATCAAAACTCTAGAATGCAGTATGCTAGGTAATACTATACAGCGACATATATATCCGCATCACTATACCTCACCAGCATCAATTTTACACAGAGGACGCTGATCATGCTTTAATTGTTTGAGCCTGACATGTTATCGACTAAACCTGGATATTTAGCTCAATATGATAGGTTTGAAGTAGTTAGGGGCAATTTCGACGTCTTCCCATTCATAAGGAAGTGGCACACCAACAGGTAAATGGCAGGTATAATAGAGCCATCAGCATCCTCCTGGGCCAGTCCCATTGTACTAGCAGGCAAAAAGGATGGATCTTTGCGGTTTTGTATAGATTACTACTGCCTTAATGATCTTAGCATCGAAGACGCATACCCATTACCAAGAATAGATCAGGCCTTAGATTCTTTGTTCGGAGCCAAGAGGTTTTGTACCCTTGATTTAGCTAGAGGTTCCTGATAGGTAGCCATGGATGAGGCTGACACGGAAAAGACCGCGTTTGTGTGTAGAGACGGTCTTTTTCAGTTCCGCAAAATGCCTTATGGCTTGTGCAATGCTCCTGGAAAGTTCAAGCATCTCATTGAGCAGGTATTAACTACCATGCAATGGGAAATCTGTCTGTGTTACATCGACGACGTAATTGTCTTTAGTTCCTCATTTTAGCAGACTTTGTTTAACCTGAACAAAGTTCTTTTCCAGTTCTGTATGGCTAACTTAAAGCTCAAACCAAAGAAATGCCATTTTTTCCAGACAGAGCGTCAAATTCTTGGGACATGTCATATCCGGCAATGGAGTAGCTACTCAACTGTCAAAAACAAATGCTGTATTAGAGTGGCAGACACCCACCTCAGTTATGGACACCCGGTGTTTCCTGGGCCTTTGCCAATACTGCTGTCGATATATCCGTCATTTCAGTGAGATTGCATCACCCCTATTTAAGATCATCGAAAAGGATTGACCATTCCGAGTGGACGAGTGAGTGTGAAGGGTCCTTCAGGGTGGTGAAGAAACTCTTGACGACCACTCCAATTCTTGCTCATCCTAACCCTAACCTCAATTTCATCTTGGACACTCATGCATCGGCTTACGCCATTGGCACAGTTCTGTCTCAGGTCACAGGAGATGGAACAGAGCAGGTACTGGGTTATGGTTTGCGTACTCTGAATAAAATAGAGAAATGTTATGCGACCATTAAAAGGGAATTGCTAGCTGCGGTCCATTTCGTCGAGTATTACAAACACTCTGTATGGGCACCCATTTACCCTCTGTATGGATCAGGTCTCACTACGTTGGCTCAGAAACCTAAAAAATCCAGAGGGCCAGGTAGCGAGGTGGCAGGAATCCCTGCAGGCCTTCAACTTCAACGTTGTTCATAGATCCGGCAAACTGCATGGAAATGCTAATGCCTTGAGCAGAATCAGGCTTGACGATGAACAAGAAGTGGCCACCTCCGTGACACATACTACACATCCATCTCCGGTGTTCTCTGAATTGCGGTGCGCAGAGTGGAACATGGAGACAGTTACCCATGAACAAGCAACAGAACGCAAACATGAAATATAGATGCGTGGATCCAGGAGCGGGTACGTCCTCCTAAGGAATCTGTTACACCACTTTCCGCAATGGCAAAACACTACTACCAGCGGTTTGGAGAATGCCATATGCAAAATAACATTCTCTACATTAATAACTGCATACCGTGCACGGAGCGTTACCGTGAGACCATACTACAACAACTTCACGATAATGCTGGCCACATAGCCATTGAATGAACCACATGCAGACCGAGAGGGATAGGCTCCTCGAGGCGTCTGCATAACATGCAGCAGTAGGTCCATGAGGGTATGGAGGCACGTAACATACATGGTTATAGGGCTGATGAGATAATGAAGGCCTACGTGTCTAACCAAGGATGAATTAACATCCTACTGTGGTACCGTCTAGTCAGAGTATTGTTCGGGCTGCTGAGATTTTTTGTTCATCCTGTGTCAGCAAGTGGACATGCGTTGTGCATGGATGATAGTCCACACCCAGGAAATCTCTGGCAGACTAGAAGTTCGACGTGTTTGCTAGAGATGGCCTGCAGGCGAGGCCACGAAAAACGGTCAAAGTTCGTACTCTGTTGGCAGATAGGTGCGGATCAGAACATCGGTTGCCCCTGAGCGTTTTCAGATGGTGATCGCTATTGACTGTGTTGCTGGCTGGTCATCTTGATCATGTTAGTTCATCAACCCGTATTTGGTCATGAGTTGACAGTGAGGCCATGGTAAGCGTTCATATTGCGAGCCATGCCTCCCATGATCAGAGGTCATGAAAAGTTATTCTTTGGGAAGCGGGTGGGGGTGAGGTGGGGGTATATGTGTGAGAGGGCGTCACATGAAAAGATCATGGGCTTTGTTTCTCAATCATGTTTTTATGAGCATGGTTTTCGATCTCATGTTGGACTAATTGTCCCATGGGCTATGTTCCTTGATCATATTTCTATGGGCATGGTTCTCATGTTAGACTAGTGTCCCATGTACCATGTTTCTCGATCATGTTTCGCATGGGCATAGTCCATAGTCTCATAGGCATGTACGGGAAAGGCACCTAGCCTAGGCTGCATCCATGTGTGAAGCGCTGAGCGACATCCCATGATGGAGACAGACCACACACTTGGAAGACCAAAGGGTGTATAATGATAAAACAGAGATTCCACTGGATTGGGATACGCGATAGTGTGAAGGCATGGGCCGCCAAATGCGTCTCGTTTTGGCCAGAACAAATCTGCACCATTACAAGTTAAAATTGTTGGTGCGCCATGGGAGCGAGGAACTATTGATGTACTCGGACCCTTGAATACAACGGATGAAGGAAACAAGTACATTCTCGTTTTACAGGATTATTTTACAAAGTGGGTGGAAGCATTTGCTTTGCTGGACCAAGAGGTATCTACAGCTGCAGAGGTCTTGACAAGCAATGTGTTCTGCCGGTTCGGTATGCTGTATGAGCTGCACTCCAACCAAGGAAGTAATTTTGAGAGCTGACTGATCTCCGAGCTCTGCAAATTGTTTCATATAGTCAAAGCTCATACAACGCCCTACCATCCACGGAGTGATGGGATGGTACAGAGGTTCAACCACACTCTGGCGGAAATGTTGATTAAGGAAACATGCCTTGATCGTCGAGATTGGGATCCATGGCTCTCACATGCGCTCATGGCATGCCACACTTCGATACATTCCAGCATGGGTTATACCCCTGCATGGTTAATGTTAGGCCGTGAATTAGCCTTACCCCTGGATCTGGCCATGCCCATTCCGGGAGGGAAAAATTCACAATCTCTCTATGTAGAGCTCATGTGGCAGCGGATAGAACAGACCCATGAGCTAGTGAGATTAACCTTATCCACTGCACACTGGCGTCAGAAAACATGGCATGACCGGCGAGTGCATGGAGATCCGTATGAGGTGGGGGAAATGGTTTGGGTTCATGATTCGTGATGTTCTGCAAACGTGCCAAGTAAACTGAGTTACCAGTAGAAAGGCCACTATGTGGTAGTAGGTAAGAAGTCGGACGTGACCTACCATATCCGCACCTCGGATGCCCTGACCTCAGTCATCCACTTCGATCGGCTTAAACCTTGTGTCAGTGACAACCCAGTACCAGAGCTCGGGATGGGCGTAGCACGTGACACCAGTACCCAGATTGATGTCTCTACAGAAACAAGTATTCCTGACGTTAGTCCTGAGCACTGCGGTGCCAGTTCGACCCCTCTCCGACCAAGCCAGGAGTCCGTTGAATGTATGACTAATGCTGAGGACGATGACGAGATATGTACCCGCCCTCTCCCTCATCAGTACGGGACTACAAGGTCCGGGAAATCGTATCTAAAGACTTTCGCAGTTGTACTGTCCAAGGGGAAGGACGGAAAGGTTGTTCTGCCAACCTCTTCCCATTCCCATCCACTTCATGCTATTACCTCGATTATAGAGTTACCACAAGCGTAAGCTGAGGCCGCCCCGGCCCATGCTTCTTGTGGGGTGAAACATGTAATAAATAGCATGAAGAACAGCAAAACTGCATAACTCTGTGTACCCCTCCAATACCGCAAAACATGGGACCAATTCCCTTCCAAGGTGCACCGACTAAGAGGGATATGATCCTCGAAGGAGTGGGTGCAACAGGCGGCAGTAGGCTCGCAAGAGTCCAGGGACATGTAAAAAATGAACACCTTGGATATAGTGCAGAGGAGATACTAAAAGCCTCCGTGTCCAACGAAGGATGAATTAACATCCTACTGTGGTACTGTCTCGTCAATGTATTGTTCGGGCTGCTGAGATTTTGGTTCATCCTATCTCAGTAAGTGGACATGCGTGGTATGTGGATGGTAGTCTACATCCAAGACATCTCTAGCAGACTAGAAGTTCACTGTGTTTGCTAGAGATGGCCTGCAGGCGAGGCCAGGGAAACTGGTCAAAGTTTGTATACTGTTGGGAGATAGATACGGATCAGACCGTTGGTTGCCCCTGAGTGTGAGCTCAGATGGGAATCAGGAGGGTATGTGCGTAAGACAGTGTAACCTGTCACTTGCCGGATGGGTGGAGCAGTCTGGGATCCCAAGTGCCTGCAGGACGAATGACCTGGCTAGTATGATCTATGCGGGGTCCTCTTACTAAAATGACGTCCAAGAACGGTCTATGTGGAGCCCTTAGCTAAATTGACGTCTAGCAGACATCACCTCCATGGTACGGTCCAGCCGGGCTACAGAACTCGCTAAGACAATCTCTTAATTGGCATCCAGTACTGTGTCCACTCGGGTCGGGAGTCAGCAGGGTGTGCTTTGACTCTGTCCTGGATTATGTTCCCCTAACGTGGGCAGGTTTTTATCTCAGGCATATACGGAGCGGTACCTAGCCTAGGCTGCATCCTGTGTGGAGAACTGGGCGTCCGTCCGGGGTGGTGGGGACAGGGAACCACACTGGAAAGGCCAAAGGGTACAAGTGCATCCATCCTCACCACCACCCCCATTCCAACTCGCGTCCCTCGTCTATGCACAAAGTTCAGACTTCTGCCTTGTCCATTTTACACTCCACTCGTCGTCTGTTGACTGTCCATCTTCAAATATGACATAATCTGCTGTTACAGAGGAGGTGGCTTCCCGCACCGCAGTAAGCCCCCCCCCCCCCCAACCCCCGCTGGCGGTGGCCAGGAAAGCAGCCTGTTCAGCAGATAATATTCCCTGTACTTATAAATTATGACAGAGTACTGACTGTCATGTAATGACCCTCTCCACCCAAAGGGCATCCCAGACCAAAACAGCCCTACCAAGTCACCACCGTGAGCAGTCAGAACATCACACAGAGACACAGAACGACAGAAACATACAGAGTGCACTTGCCCACAAGGCTGGATACGTCAATTTACCATTGCGCGAACATCACATATGTACGTGGTTATTTAAATGTGTAACCCTGACATTCAACATCAACAACAGTAGTGTAGCATTCACCTAGCGTTTTAAATCGAAAAAGTTGAAGACACCTTTTTCCGCAACATTCCATTCCTCATAGACACGGAAAGTTTGTCATTTTCTGTAACCCGACTTTTCCGCAGCAGCAACAGACTCGGCATTCCTCAATTTGGAAACCTGGATAGGCCAATACACCAGCGTCACACAGCAACCCCAACTTCCCTACAACAGATCACCACCATCATCAACACGAGTCAACATTTTCCGCAAACACCTTCTTATCTGGTATACGAAAGAACTGATCATACGGAAAGAAGGAACAACACCGCAACCAACTACAGTATTTCCATACTTCAACCCCCCCACCCCACATCCGGAAACGTCTTACGGAAACAGCTAACACTATCACACATCAATCACACGTAATACCAGTCAATATTATTAAGAGAGAAAGATGCCCGCAGTCTGTTGTCCGTAACAAGTAGGATTTTGCCACTGAACGTGAATTCGATAATGGATTGATTCAAGTTATGACAGCACCCTTCTTGGTCATCCATGCTCTAAAATAACTCTATCCCGCCTCTGGGCTCGGCCATTACAGAGAGAAATGCATCATGTCCGAGAAAGTTGACACCGCCCACACGCAGCTACCTACCGCCCCTCCCCCCCCCCCCCCCACTGCAATAAAAACGTCACACTTCACAACAGCGCAAGAATCATCTGCAGATATTTTCAATGAAATTCATCAACACGACAGAAACACAGACCCTCAGGATGACTGTATTTACAATCTCCATACGACGGTAAAACGCATTTTCCGAGCTGTATTGTAATAAACTAAGTTTGTTCTAGGTCAGGATGGGACTAGTACTACCCATAGAGGAGGATGCTTGGCAGTTCACCCACCAGGAAAACACAGTCCAGCTTCGTGGAATTAGTACACTTGATTTCCGCAAGACATGTAAGCTGGTTAAACCAGACAATGATAACAGTCAGCTATACTGTCCTAATTTAGATTAAGAACACGACTGTTCTACCGCGTATACAAATCATTAGCACACAGGCTGGTAAAGTAGCATCAAAACTTTGACAGTATAGCATAATGGAGAATCTCAAATATTCTCTTACCTACATATTCCAGTCGCAAAATCAACACGGGCTGGAGTACACCTATTACAGACAAAAAGGCGACGCATGTATAAGATCGCGAACATATATAGCGACGCAACGCAAAGTTGAAAACATATATTTCCATTTTTCACGTCAGCTACCTATAATCAGCAGCATCAACACTCCGCCATTACATAAATATTGCCCAAGTTTCCGATCAACCACGTGCTTTCCAAACAAGAACCACGTGATCTTCACTTATAATTTCCAGTAAATTGGATCAAAGGCTATAAACAAAAGAACCGCCCAAACATGCATCTACGACAGCATGATGGAAGAGGCGAGAGTGTGGGTCAGGGCTATTGCCGCTGACGTCACCACGCACTCCCAGTCCCCATCGGGCATTCCAGCTTGAAATCAGAACAGGCGGGTTTATAAGCATCCAATCTGAAAAACCGCTTCACGCTAATTAAAAGGTGAGCTTCCACGGGAATAAGTAGTTGCGGATTTTAACGTTGATCGGAGACTCGATTTTCCACAGAGTGGGGATGAAAGCGACTATCCTTCCTTTCTATATTTATATTTACTTCCTTTCTATGGAAGGAATCTATCATCTGACTCCGGGAACATTAAAATTAAAACTTTCCATATAGAGCGTGACCGACTCACCCTAAAACTTTCGGGTGTGGTCATCCGCCCTCATGTGACGTCACCAAAAAGTATAAAAGGAGGAAAGCATGCACTGAAATTTCATCTTCCCGTCAAACTCGACACAAGGGAAGACCGAGCATTAGGCTACTTTCATGTCGCAAACTAAATTCTGCTGTTCTTATTATTATTTTATTACTATTATATTTGGCCAGGAAATGTTATGAAGAGGTAGGACATTTAGGATAGGTTAAGCGGTTCCGCGCATTTATCATTATGTGGAAATAAGATGTCGCTTGCGGAAGATCTTGTCTAGTCCGACAGCTCAGAGTCAGCCCCAGATCATCTCGGGAAGATGTATCTGTGTGCAGCATTACAGCCTAACGGACAGCGATGTAAGCATGCGTTCTCCTGGAATTCGGACTTGATGCTTCATGTCAATCACGACCATTTATTACAACGTGCATATTGTGCAGACTGCAAGTACCTGTATTCAGCTACTTGGTATTGTGTGACACACGGGTTAAACAAAAAGCATCGTGTGTTAGTAGTAACATTAAAGCCTGGTGAACAGAATAAGAATATAGAAGTCCTCGCTAGGCGTTTCGAAACTAGACTTCCAGTTACCGTGATTCCAACGGGTAAAATGGCGAAAACAAAATGTACTAAACGGCGACTGAATGACTTCCCACATTTTGTAAGACCAGCAGCATCCGCAACACAGCCAGCACCCATCAACATCACCCCACCAGACACCACGACATCGGCAGCACCAGCACGAACATCACTGGCAGCACCTGCAGTATTGGTAACAACCTCGCCTGCAGTTTCTGCACTGGCAGCACCTACAGTAACGCCATCAACAGCACGACACATCACCGCAGCACCAATCCATGATTGGCCGGCCTATTTCCGTAATTATTTCCAGACCTATGACAGTATCTGAACCCAGGTTACAGGACATTTCCGATCGATCCATATCTCTGCGCAGTTTAATTATAGATGAGGAGATCAGCCTCACGGAAGCAGTCACCATCATCACTGTGCCATTGTGCAGCACACCTACAACAGCCAGCAAGTTACTGAAGGCTGTAAAAATCAGGAAGCTATCCGCCAGTGCAGCATCATCATCCACATCACGCATCATGACAGCATTCAGCCAACCTGCAGCCCACACCACCACCACCACCAGCAGCGATGTCAGCCGTCTCCACGCTGGCTCCAGTCCATGCAACACCCGTCATCATCACCACCACCACCAGCGCTTCAATGGATACATCCGCACCGTCCTCCAGTTTCAGTATTACTGACCTGGTCAATATAGATAGTGATATTTCGGCAGCGGAGGACCACCCGCCACGTCCATCCCGGATGAGTTGGGGTACCCAGACTCGCTGGGGAAATTTTTCAGCGGATATTTGTGGACACTATTGTCGAGGTTGCAGCAGGATTTATGAATAGGTGTGCGGAAAATGGAACTTATTATTATTATTTTTGAAATATTTTTCTTATTATTCTATATGTTTTTAAAATCGAAACCCAATCCCTGGACTGACTACTGTCGTCCTACACAGCTGTGCAATATTCTTGCGTAGCTGTGTCTCACACAAAATAATCGCTGTGTCTCGCTATCCATGCAGATCCACTATAACAGGCCATTCTGTATGCATCCCTTTATATACCCGGGATGCATACATAATTTACATATATCTGTGATACTACTGTTAACATATCTATATGTGATCACATATATTATATATTGTATTATAAGTAATTGAGGTACGTTGGAGCTTGGGTGTTCTCTACGGAAATATAATTATCCGCACCCAAGAGAACACCCATGCGAGCTATCGTTTAGCCAAATTATGCATGGATTAAATAAAAGTACAGCACGCACCAAGAAATAAACAAGCAAAAAAAGAAAAGACCTAGAAAAATAATTCCAGATCAAAGATGAAAACTAAAAGTATGCCTCCCTCCCAAACTCTTTCCCACATCTATGTGCTCTTCTCTTATAAACACGCACCTCTCGCATCACTTTCTTCTCGGCTATGCGCCTACATGGGAAGTCTATAATTCCCAGCTATTGCTCCCGTGCATTCGATCGTTTGTCATGGATGTCAAACTAGGAGGGGTTGGTGTAGCAAGGATCAACTGCGCGGGCACTGACCAGCTAAGCTGGTTATGGAACGGCTGTTCCGGATTCTCTCCAAGCATGCCCAATTGGTAGGATAGTACGTGTATATAAGCCCTATGAGAGAGGTTTTTATTAAAAAGTCCATTAGAACGCACGGTGCGCATGGGCGTGCGTCAGAGCTTCCCTGACAACACGTGTCAGAATTGGGAGAGAGTATATGCCTGTGATTTCCTTAAATCATACTTAAATCATACTATTCTCGTTGGTCTTGGTACCGATCAGGACCGGAATAAAACGAGGATTACAGAACTTTTTTACCATTTTAAAATCGGACCAGAAATGGCCGAGTTATCAGTAAAACTCCCGTTAAATTATTTACAAAATATTGCTTTTGACATCCTAATCGCGTGCATGCATTAAATGAATAAGGAATGTGCTGTGCACGTGATACCCACGTCACCACTTCTAGCTGCACGTCGATTGGCTGCACTCGGCTGCTGTTTGACTGAGGCGCCTACCTCTGACGTCACGAGTAGTATAAAAGGGATAAAAGATCGAAAATTGAGAGCATCATCGGTGTAGAAGCTGACCCGTCAGGAGGACTGCTGGACCAGCGCGGACTAGACGTGTGCAACTGCAAGCCGACGGTGACGCCATCGATCATCATCACGGTGCCATTCGGATTTCAGTTCACCTGCGCCAGTAAGCAGTTCTCGACTTTCTGCGATACATAAGTTTTTGTAAGCTCCCGGACGACCATCCAGGGGCAAAAATAAATATAGTAATAACTCCCGCATCCGGACTTTTCTAAGGGCGTCGTTCCATGGATGGGCCATGCGGGCCCAAATCTGATTCTACGGAATGTAGAGCTGATGGTTATTCTTGGTGGATGACCTGCCGGATCTGCCAACCATGCTGAAAAGTGTATTAAAACTTCCGCATTGCATGTCGCGTGTGATAATTAACTTTTAAACCACAGCCTTGTGTTACTCTGCTCGGTGCACCGCAAGAGCTATGCAACATATCCCGCACCATGTGCCAGTTATTGTACATGAATAAATAATCATAACAGTAGCCCTCTCTGTTAATGGGCCACTTACAACTTTCATGCTACTGTCGCCGGATGGAAACTTCGCAACAAACTGTTTAGATCCTGTATCAGTGGAAAGACTATCTAATAGAAATCTTCTTATCCATTCTTCTTCACCTGGGAGTGTGCCGTATAAAAAAAACCTGCCTGCAGAAGCCTGCTTGCAGAGACCTGCCTGCAGAAGCCTGCTTGTGGCGACCTGCCTGTGGAAGCCTGCTTGTCGAGACCAACCTGCAGAAATCTTCCCTCCATCAGAGATCGTGCCATCTCGCGCTATTTACATATTAACCCCTCAATTTCAGTAACTAATGAACTTTCACTGTACCGATGAGCAATAGGTACTCAAGTAACTTTACTGTGACATTTAATTATTTCCGTACATGGTACTGATGACAAATAGGTGCCTTACCTGTCCTAAAACCGCATTTTTATATTTTCTGTTTCCTACTCTGAATATTATCTTTGTTTACTGTGGGTGCTCTCAATTAACAGCACCGTAAGCTGCAATGACCTGTGATACTTCATTCTTATCGTATTCGTTAATTGTGCATTAGTTAGTTGTGCATATGACAAGTAGCCATCCTAGTTAATATGTTTTTGTATTTATAAAAACTCTAGACCGCAGTATGCTAGGAAATACTATACAGCAACATATATCCGCATCAACATACCCCCACTAGCATCAATTTTACACTGAGGTCGCTGATCATGCTCTAATTGTTTGCGCCTGACATGTTACTGACTAAACATGGCTATTTAGCTCAATAGGATAGGTTTGAAGTAGTTAGGGACAATTTCTCCATAAGAGACGCATAGTGTACGCCTCTTTTCTGGTTGTAGTGTATATGTAAAACCACGCACTGGCTAGGTTGTGTAAAATTGGCCAATTACCTTAGGGTCTCGTATATATATTGAGTTATTGTCTCTTTGTACGATCCACTAGCCCCAAGGCTTTATTATTGTCTGGATAAGTAGCCATCCTAGTTAATATGTTTAGGTCCTATCGACACGTTGGCCAGATCCGACCCTGAGAAACTATCGAAGAAATAATATTATGTGATACCGGCCTGCAGGGCATCTCTAGGCATTCTGGAACTTAACCGTAATGACAGGTCAAATGTTAACTCCGTAGTACGCAGAGACGGGCGAGATACGGATCTCCAGCCAATTCGTTGTAGTGTATCGACACGTTGGCCAGATCCGACCCTGAGAAACTATCGGAGAAATAATATTATGTGATACCGGCCTGCAGGGCATCTCTAGGCATTCTGGAACATAACCGTAATGACAGGTCAAATGTTAACTCCGTAGTACGCAGAGACGGACGAGATACGGATCTCCAGCCAATTCGTTGTAGTGTCTGGGTGAGATCTTGGAATCTGCCACGCCCTCACGGGAAGGACACTAGTGATGGATATACATCTCTCTATCCCCACCATAAGTGACATGGCTTTTTCTAAAAATTGCTTGTGTAAACTGTAAAACTTGTTCTGGCGATGTTATATGTGGTTGCGGGACAGGGTAAGCGGATTGTTATCTGATTCGGGAGCCTTGCTCCATAACACGTACGTGTTATCCTTCGGAGGTAGATGCTATGCAGGGCGACATATGGGAAGCTGAGCATCTGCGACCATTGGATAAATGTATCTAAAGTTAGGTAGGTATCCCTGCCACTTGTGGTCAAGGCTTGTATTCGTTTCTAATAACTAACTGGTCGGTTAGAATGTAGCAGAAGGCCTGCATAAATAGAGTGGCAACTACCAATGCAGTAACTTTGGACCTACATAAGACAGTGACCTGGAAATTCTTCGGAAATCGTTCGTCCCGTCTTCACGTAAATCAGTGTGCATCACATTAATTGTGGCTTCACTAGGATTTTCAGCACTTGGCATTTTCTGTTTGAACAAAAGAGTGGCCCTTTTTGCCAGCTCTTTTCCTCCACTTTGGCATTGAAGGCATTTTCCTGTGACCGAAGCTGCGCGAGGCACTATCCTCTCGCAACAACAACATTTTCGTTTGTGTGCGTGCGTGCGTGCGTGCGTGCGTGGGTGCGTGCGTGCGTGTGTGTGTTGGGGTATAGTTAGTTTATATTAAACTACCCAGTGGCCTCGACGCGATGCTCCCTTGCGGGGATAGCTCTGCAGATTTATGGATCTGTGTGGTACCTTCGGAGAGACTGCGTGGAAAGAACATCTGATGGCTTTATGTTTTGTATTATTGTGCTCATTAGTGTCAAATGAGTGATCTTGTTTGATTAGTATATAAATTTGTGGCTGTTTAATTATTAACATCTTGTCCGTTTCTCTAAATGAGGATGGACCGACATACCAGTGACACCAACAGTTGGGACGAGACCATGGTGCTCATCAGACTCTAGAGGCCGGTCTTTGTACTTTCCGGAGAGATGCGATACAGGATCCTCAACCCCAAGAACCGCAGCTAACCAGCCCTCCCACACATCATGTATCTGTGGTGCAAAGTAGAGTACCTATATGGTGGGCCAGCGTATGCCTCCGCGAGATACATCACTTGAGGTCATCTTTCTCGTAGCCACATCTTAGCGTAGTATAAGGAGTAGAACAGCTACAGTGGATCATTTGTAGAAGAACTTCTGGTGCGGGACTCTTATCCATCTTGATTGGAATTAGTTTATTCCTTTGGCCATCCCAACCCCACTCCTAGGATCCATTTCTCCCTCAGTGTCCATCCACACCATAACCTGATAATAAGGCCATAACAAGAGACATTTTGTGGCCAATTCAGTCGGAGGCAGTTTTTCTGGAGTGGCACAAATGTTTCCCCGTAAACCTAATGGGTGATAGAGTGTCGCTTGGTTTCCCATTGAACAATGAGACCATCGCCTTGCATCCTGTGTCCAACCCCAAATATTCTTGATGTTGTGTCACAACTTATGACGGCATGCATAAAGCAGCAGATTAGCACATATCAGATACCATCACTTAATAGACTCTTTAGAACTTTTACATTGGACACATGTGGTGTGGATTTGTCTGAACGGTAATACAGGCCCTTGCAGTCATCGTATTTCATGTGGTATATAAGCAGAATCAACAAGTCTGCGTGCTCTCCAATGGCATTCGTGGACTTGTAGGAAGACATCGAGATGAACACTCTCACCATTTCCACGTCTGCGTCTCCCTGAACCTGTAAGACCTGACGTCTGCTCTGCTGTCAGCGTTCTGATATTGGACCGATCATAGCCTGTTTGGCGTTATCATTTAAGAGGAAGTCCTCCTGATGGTGTTAGATACCTGGTTTTGACTTAGTCGCTGCCCTGTATCGATCAAATATACCTGTTGCATGGCGTGGTGTAATTGGCGCTAGGCGTCTGCAATTGCACAGTATGTGTGTCCCTCTGCCAATTTTAACAGATGCAGAAGTGGTACACTATCTATAACATAGTGATCTGTCTTCGGGATCAACTGAACCACAGCATCATCCAATAAGGAGCGAGCATAATTCCGTATTGTTTCTGCTAATATGGTCGCTTACCTTCTTTATCCATACAGTGTTTCTTTCAAATAATGGCAGGTTAAGGACAGAGTTCATAGTCTATAATCTGATCTAGGCATAGATATTCATACTGAGATACGACTAGGAACTGTTTCAACCAAGCTGGATCTATTGTCTGATCCGTACTCAATTTTAAGGCACTGCTTCACCTTAGTATTTCTCTCGTGCGAGTATAAAAGACTGCCATGCCTTTTTTCTCAACATGTCTTCTCCTACGAAGAATAAATTATGCACATTCACATCACCATTTGCCGTGACTCCAGCGATTACATTCCTTAATGTCTCATCATCAGAAAATGGGGAGATGTTTCCGAAGTTTGAGACGATTTTCTCCATTCTGAAAGCAGTGACATCTTTGTGCTGTTCACTAGTTGTAAAAAAACCCACCCCACAGAAATCCTGCATGGCCATATTGTAATTAGATGACACTAGGGTAGTCACAGTCCAAATTGCCCATTAATGTTCCGACATCCCACTTCATCTGGTTAGCACGCTAGTGGTCTTCAGGGACCGCATGAGAGGCTGTTCTATCACTAAGTGACATCCAAGTTCAGCCCAGTACTGGTTACTGCGTCGGATGGCATGTAATCCATTCTCGAATATCTGGTGCACTGCTGGGTGTTCAGTTTCCAACACATTACTTTGCTGTAGGTGCATATATCCGGTTTTTATATAGTTTGCCACTAGCAAATATTGGTAGACATTCAGCTACATCATCAAGATGTGTCATCCATGATCTGGTACAATCAACTGCCACAGGTTTCCGATCAACTGCTACCATCTTTTGATAATTCACCCACAGTTTGCTAGTTTTCGAATCATTTTATAGTTCATCCTCTTTTACATCTAATGTGGCAAATTTAATTTTTATACATTGAGATTTGACCAGATAATCCGGGTTCATCTCACCCGATGACCAGATAGCTTCAGATCATATAGTCTTTCATAGACTATAATTCTTTCATATTATCACAATCACAATTTTGTATACAAGTTCTGAAGCCTACTGCCATAGGATCCTACTAACAAATTATGTTGAAATATGCTACGAGGTTACTGAGGAGTAGTGTTTTAAAGCAAAGGCTGATGGACGATGGACAGTCGCCATGCCATACGCTCACTTGGCCTTTCTGGCCAGGTGAGTTAAAAGTGGGGTCCAATGATCAATTGGCCATACCTTTCCAAAATAAGAGACATTGAAGTAATATAATGAACGGAGTTCAGCTACAAATATAACTCATCCATGTACTTATATCAATTACAGACCACCCAACATTTAAACACGCAAATAACTATTTTAATTTAAAGTTCTCGTGTCCCCTTAACCATAGACCATTTTGCACGAGATATGAGATGCCTGCTGATTTCTGTTCAATTTACACAGCATGCTAGTCATTTGTCCTCCAGCTCTGGAAAGGTAAGCATGCACGTAGGACGTATTCACGGCAGTACATTCGACAGCCTGCATCGTCATATGTGCAAATATATAAAGCGGAGCTGCGTGGTTGCAGTCACATTTCTGGTTATTAAATTATGAGTTTACGTTAATTATGTGTTAATAGCTTAATCATCAAGTTTCACTATCATGATCATCAGCTAATTGACTTGCATCAGCTTGTTTCTCTTGTTCCAGCCACTGTTGCATCAGTCCAGATGAGCTTAGGAGCTAACGTTCGAAGACTTTCCTGGAAAATATTTCCGGAAAGTTTTCCAATCATAAAGTATCCTGTGGAAGATTTTCTGACTCACAATACTATAATTAAGCCATGTGGTTAAAATCATGACGAAAATCAGATTTTCAGAATCTCACGTATATTGGTTCATTTCACAGCAATGCGAAGTTGGGCCATAATATAATTAAGATTTGTAAATGCAATAATGCTGACTTTGATCAATCTATACAGTTGCCTTAGCCCAGCTGTCCATTAGCCACAGACTCGGTGCTTATCATGCAACTAACTGTCATCTGCGGATATCTGTACTCATACGAGTAATTATGTATGCATCTCATTTTTGTGCAATACATACCACGCAAATGCTACTGTAAAGAAAACTGCCCAGGCTACCGGCGATTTCAATATGCAAAGTCTTCCCCAAAGCACAGAGTCAGTTGGATGAGTATCAGTGTGTGAACCTTTAGAGCCTTAACATGTTTTCCTAGATGGAATGAAACAAAATAGATCGTAACATATGGTGATTAAATTACGCATAAATGAATAATTATTTTAAGTCCCTATTTCAACTTCACATCAAATCAAGAATTGTATTAATTTATTCGAAATGAAATCATCATATGTATTCTCGTTTAATTGCAATGGAGTACACATTTTAAGCCTCTGACAGTATACAATTTTAACAATTTTACTTTCAAGCATTTACTGTGAATATGCACCTTTAAGTGACAGATAGAGAAAGCGCTTTCGGCAGTTTCTTGTTTCTTCATGACGGGTGTACACTTTCGGCACTTTAATTTGTTATTTGGAAAATGCAGTGACACTGAGGGAAGAACTCATAAATATCTCTGGATAATATGTCTGCCATACGAGTCAAAGGAGCCATTAAGAACCGTAGTGGACTGACGCAGAGAAATTGAGGTATCTTCATATATTCAGTTCTCCAGGTTGAGAATATATTAAATGAGATAATTCATACAGGCCCATTCATAAGAAACATGACGGCAATATGAGTAGCACAGTTCTTCTTTCAGTGTGCAGTTTTACACCATCTGTGCAGTTTTGAAAATAAATGTGCAGTTCTTATAAAAAATAGTGTGCCTTTTCGAACTTCTAAAATATGAATCTGTTGATTTAAATTGATTTTCAACTCGTTATATGGGTTAAAATAATGTACCATGGGTAATAGCGTTGACATAATTGCAACACAGTGAGTGGTAGTGGACATATATGAGTCACTTTCGCAATCAATCACCAAAATATCCCACTCCATCCCTGAAAGCCTACCCACGCCCGAACAAGTACACCACCTCACCCTCACCACAGCACCCCACCCCACACAGATTCCGTCAATTGGCCATATGTCTGCAGTTCTAAGTATTTCTTAAAAGAAGCCTTGAAGTAGTTATAAAACTGCTTTCTTCGAGTAATAACTTTTACAGCATGGCGAACATACACAATTTGTGCGATGGATGTACAAAGTTCAAATTCGGTGGCATTCATATCAAATATCCATTATATGTTAATTAATTCCATAGCAATGGTCAAATATCACATTATTTAATTAAGGATGGTTTGCTCTAGAAAGCAAAGTACAATGTAGATCTACAAACTATGTGTTCAAACTATTTAAAGACTATTCCAGGTTTCTAATATTTTATAAATCCCATTTATCGATATTATAGCTTTAGTATTCCAGTTCCAATGTACTAAATCCATCAGAATGCCATTAATCTTCTAGAGGAAAATCAGTCAGTCCACAAACTAACCTGTCGAAGTGGCCACATGAACTCACACCAGATGGACGATTACTATTCCTCCATAGTATATATTGCCTCTTAAAAATGTTGCCCACTATAGCATGTCGCTTCTGTTAGCTGTTTGTTTCTGTATATATCATATTAAATTTCATTGTCATCATGGATAACTCTCTGGGATCCCAGCTGTGAAGAGGTGAATCCAATGTGATTGTTATAGGTCACTGGTTTGTCCTATTTGCTAACATTAGGCTTCCTTAGTTTATCAAAACTAATGAGTGAAATCTGTTGAATCAGCTATTACTGGTGCCCACTGGTTAGACGTAGTAGGGCATACGAGTTCATTTTCTTTCGATAGAGACGGCAATCAGTCTGATCGCATACCTCATTGAGAACATTGGTCCCAGCCACCACAAGTTTGAAGTTGTCTAGCTCACCCACTTGCTGGACCAACTGCGGGTGCATTAGTGGTAATCTCAAGCTGGAACTTGAGTGGCATGCTGCTAATCTCATGGATCTGTCCTGAGGTAGGGAATTAGATGTACTCCTCAGCAATGGAGAGAGGGTACTCATCGTGGATACTAGCTCGAATGACTGTTAGGGGATCTGTGTGATGTGAGCTTGTGGGTTCAACCGCTCCATCCGGATATTGTGAATACTGCTTCATGTTAAAGGTCTTCTATAGCGTCTCTATAAAAAAAAACCAGATTAAACGCATCTCCATGCTCGGTAGCATTCCCCAGCAGATTGTTTTCCGACAGGAACAGCTACACACTCGCAAGTGTGAACCTGTGGTAGCCAGGACGGCACCAGCAGGCATACAAATACCATCTAGTACACGAATAAGGGGACTAATTCATGACATTAACATCCTCCACACCAGGGCGGGTCAGCTTCCACCAACTGATCCAGAGATTATGGTCTCCCTGGATGCGCATGGTGCCTCCTGATCGGTAAAGGAGCAGCTAACCAGGTTCATGTACAAGAGGTTTGACAGTCCCACAGGTAGGGCACTGGATCTCCATATAACACCGAGTAAGAGTCTGTTATCCTAGCTCTTCAGAAGACAAAAGTGGAGCCTACGGATCTGCTGACAGTCGAGAAGTGGGAACGTGCATTCAACATCCACACTCCTGATGATAGTGTACGGTCCGGTGCAACATACTACTTCTGCCTGGAAATCACTGCTGCAGTAAACCATGGCCACAGGGGTCAAACTACTGGCATGGAGGCGGGTCGTGATACCGGTACACAGGAGGCTATTGATAAAATATTCAACACTGATGGCATGAAGTAGATACAGGAGAATATGGCAGTATTTCTATCTCATCAAGTCCACCCACAAGGCAGAAGCTAAGAAAGCATGTAAGAAGTGGATCTTCTGTAAGAAGTTTGGTAAGAAGAAAGCCACATGCGCTGCTTGGCAAGAGTTCCAGACAGCATGTGTTCCTCCAGAGCAGAAAAAAGATACAGAGGAGCAGGTGGAAGATGAAGTTCCTGAGTGAACTTCCGATGTTGCTGACGAAGTTCCTGAGTGAACCGCCGAAGTTGCTGGCGAAGTTGCCGAGTGCAACCATAAAAAGAATGCCACACCATGCCACACCCAAGGTTATCGTGCAGACACACACCTGAGTTCTTGGATGGATTCAGCTTGTAGCTGAAGCGTTCTGCCTTCCCCAGCGGTATAGCTTCGTGGCTGTCTGCACACCTGCGATCAAGTCTTACTTGGTCTCCTTGAGAGTCAGGCTGTCAAATATAATCTCGAGGAGAGCATGTCCGCTCTTCGAGCTGAAGTACAGCTACCGAGAATTGTGGCTGATGTCTGCTGAGATCTCACGGGTATACTTCTGAAAGTGATTTTGGTGT
Source organism: Chaetoderma sp. LZ-2023a (assembly GCA_034401795.1). NCBI lineage: Eukaryota > Metazoa > Mollusca > Caudofoveata > Chaetodermatida > Chaetodermatidae > Chaetoderma > Chaetoderma sp. LZ-2023a. The sequence continues at coordinate 38,178,753 of CM067373.1, forward strand.
GCCGGATGTGTCTAGGACAAGTGGGTTGTTCAGTCGGGCTGCTAGCACCTTCCCCATCAGTGGCTGCATGTTATGTGGCTTGCTGATTGGACCCTTGTACCGTTGGTCATTGCTGTCAACTGCCTCAGTGGCGGAGTCGGAGTCGGAGACGAGAAGTATGTAGTTCTCACACCGATGTTCTGCCAGCAGGGTGCGCAGCAAAATGTTTTTCCCATGTCCCGAAGGGGTGATTATCAGCACCACCTGCCTAGCATTGGCTGGTCTACTGCTGTATGGTACGGATATGTTCCCAGAAGATGGTTAACACCTGTTCAGCTATAGACTCTTTCACCTGCAGGGCGTGTAGCGTCATACCGCTGGTGGAGATGAATGATGCGAGTGAGGCATCAAGCATGAAATACCAACAACAGATGAGAAGGTAACACAGAGGGCCTGTGTCATTAGCAGGGATCGCTGTGTCTAGGACATCGAGTAGCCGTGTGCTACATGCGCATGTGGCCATGACTTGTTGAGACTATTATGAGGCCTTAAACGGCAGGACGAGGAACCCAGACTTCTTCATCTTGGGGGGTTGGAGGCTGGAGTTAGCACCTGCTGCACCTTCGACAGTCGTATGGCTCAAGGCGATGGTGCCTACCTTGAGATTCTCTCCATCCTGTGGGAATGAGCTCCGCTGTTTCAGAAGATCTTTTACTAGGTCCTGCACATAGGACTCAGCCATCACCTTGATGGCACCAGCCTCGTCAACTCTGAGCATTCCATGTATCACCGCTCTGTCCATGATGCCCATTCCCTTGTACACAATTTTGGCCTTGTTGATGGCCGATTGTCCTAGCATGTCAGCGTTTACGACAAGGGAGGCAACAGTGTCATTTGAACTGAGGCAGGCCTCACCCAAGTGTGTCAGGTCGCCAAGCTCTTTGCTTTCTAGGTCTGTGAGTGACAGAGACATAGTGACGGGGTATGTAGAGCTATACATAGTGGCTTATACCTAGTCGTATCCAGCAGGAACCACAGAAATAGGTGAGCATATGTGTCGCTGGAGAGCGCAGGAGCAGGCTCCATGGTAGATAGCTCCCTTTGCATGCGCCATTGGATGAAGCGGTCGCACATGACTTTCTTCTGTTCTTTGCTGAGGACCTTCTTCCAGACAACAGTACCCTCAGTCAGGAGTGCTATTTTCTACTGATGATTAAAATACCGCACACAGAGCTTTGGAAAACCTAAATGTAAGCAAAAGACTGCCCTCGTGGCTTCTTTCTCACTATTTCCCCCCTCCTCGATACACTAGCGCCTGAGAGAGAGCGAGAGCGAGAGAGAGAGAGAGAGAGAGAGAGAGAGAGAGAGAGAGAGAGAGAGAGAGAGAGAGAGAGAGAGAGAGAGAGAGAGGGAGAGAGAGAGAGAGACACTTAAAAAGAGCTTGGCTCGAATGCAGGCAGGAAAGATCGAAACAACCTGCATTAAAGAGAGCCTCCTGCGACCCCTTCCTCCAATCTCGCACGCAATACATCTGCATGCACTTCCCACTCCCTGCAGGATTAAACCGAATTGATCCCTCTTCTCGGAAGGACTCACTCATTGGCCTGGATATACCTATTCGACCATGCGCGCCAGTGAGATTCGACTCCCTTATCGCCAACCACGCCACAACCAACGCCACCAATACTGACACTCCCGTCACCGAAACCACAACCACAGGAACCTCTGCGGCAGAAACTACCACCACAGGAACTCCCTCCTCTTCAACTGCGACATTTTCAGTGGCCGACACATCTCTAACTTCTCCCATCACTTTGCCCACCTCTGCTGACAGGAACGTATACATCTGCACCACACTCCTCTGCTCGGCCTGAAGGAAACATCTGGAGCTAACCTTGTGGAATCTCAGGCACCTAGCCATGTCAGAAATGTCCAACTGGACCTGCGCGTCTCAAATGAGATGGCTGACCATTCCTGTCAGCAAACAGTTGTGGGGGAGTCCCAAACCCACATGATGTGAATGGCGTCGCAAGCCCTGAGACCAGCACAAAAACCCAAGGATACCTGGGGTGGACTCGTGGGTATGCACAGTCTCCGCCTCAGCGGACCAAGCTCCTCGCTCGATTGGTGCTCTGGCCAGGGGATCGAAGGAACAATGGAAGGTGAGGATGATAGCTTGCGCGACGACCAGCCACCCAGTCCCCTCAGACAGGGACAAGTGCAGGACAGCGGTACCACTCTTCTCCCTCCAAGTGTACACTGAACATCGTGAAGGTGTAACGATGACCTCTCCATGACTTCACGTCTGACATGATGAGATCGACCAGGAACTAAAATGTCCAGGCTCTAGACAGCGAATCCTACATGTAGAGCGAGAGTACCAGCAACTCCCGGCCACAGATAACCAGCGGTTGGAGTTGGCATTACAACGAGATGTCTGAGATTTCGTAACTGTAGCAGCTCAGATTCAGAATGGATGGTCATCCAGCAGATGGGTGAGGTAGATGACTTACTTGTGGTGGCTTGGACCAATGTTCTTGTTGAGGTACGTGATTTGGCTGATTGCTGTCTCTATGGACAGAAACCGAAGTCGTATGCCCTACTATGTCAACTGGCTACCACGAAGATCTAGAGTTGGTACTCGGGTGTCAGTGCCACCTCGGCGGTAGGGACATCCCACCTAATCATGGCAACCCACTCAGCTTTCATGTGGGCGTGACAGTGCTGTACCTCTGCTATGACAAGTTTTATGTATCACAGACCGCTGGTATTCAGCGTGAGTGCACACAGAGCACGATTCCTGCTGTCACAGCACTACTACTATGGCATCCGCCGGCTCCTGAGCTGACGATGCCACATAGTTGAGCGTTGGCTGAGAGAGTTTTACAGCCTCGTAGTACTCGTCCAGTCACTCATCTGCCTCTTTGATGTTCTGGGTAACCAGTTTGAGTTGATTATTGGCTAGAGTTTTCGTGTATATAAATAATAACAATCTTCTACCACTATGGATGCTTTGCTCTAAATGGATTCCAAAACTGGAGGTGGGGCCCGGCTCAGTCGTGTAGCCTAGCTGGTAGATGAGATTTGCTTCACCACATCATAGGGAGGGCGTGGTCCAAAGGAGTGTGGTCCAGAGGCGCGGACCAGAGGGGTATGATCCAGAGGCGCGTTCCATTGGCGTGGTCGAGAGGCGTGGTCCATTAGTGTGGTCCAGAAGTGTGGTCTGTCGGCGTGATCCAGAGGGGTGTGGTCCAGAGGTGTGGTCCAGAGACGTGCTCCATTGGCGTGGTTTTGGAGGCGTGGTCCAGAGAGGTGGTCCAGACTGATGTGGTCCAGAGACATCGTCCAATGGCGTGGTGCAGAGGCGTAGTCCATTGGTATGGTCCAGAGTGGTGTGGTCCTGATGTGTGGTCCAGATGCGTGGTCCATAGGCCAGAGGTGTGGTCCAAGGGCGTGGTCTCTAATGGAGTTATTCGTTCGAGAACTATCAGTATATCACTACTGGTTTGTAATTTAGCATACTCTTCTTGAAAAATCTGTGCAAGTTCTAGATTTCTTCTATTGTATGTGAGGACAAAAGTCATTACCCACCTTTTCTCGAGTAGCGCTGGATCCATATTTAATACAGACGGCCATTTAGTTTTTAAACATTTTATTAAAAAAGCTTTTTGAAAGGATTGATGATTTTTCATTTCTTCCCCAGTGCCTTGTAGAAGTGTGTGTTTGAAGGGAAAAAGTCAAGATCAGTTATGTAGTATGGAAGATTAAGGTGATCAGCTATACTAGTATATTCATTTAATCTTATGTCTGAAATGTATCTAGTTGCGTGCACCCGGAAATTACCAGCTTGCCTACATATTGTTGTTTTTATCTTGCCTTTCACGAAATGAAAAAAAGAGATTTGGGAAGAGGGTGGAAAAATGTTGGCGAGTAGTAGTGTCGGAATTAAAATGATACCACCTCCCTCAACTGGCTGCCGTTTGGCGATCCGTGGCCCCCACCGCCCTCTCAATCCCTGGGGCATAGGCTGTTGAGACATGTGGTTGGTGTATGCCTCTGGATGGAGGCCCCAGGGTTGTTGAGACAGGTCGTTGGTGTATGCCTCTAGATGGAGGCCCCAGGGATTGAGAGGGCGGTGGGGGTCACGGATCGCCAAATGGCTGCCAGTTGAGGGAGGTAGTATCATTTTAATTCCGATACTACTACTAGGCAAAATGATACCACCGCCCCCAATTGGTGGCCACCACCACCCTCTCAAGCCCTGGGCATAGGAATTTGAGACATGTGATCGTGGTGTGTGTAGGCCTCTAGATGGAGATGGGACTGCGTAGGCTCAGACAAACACGTAGTCTCTGCCAGAGTCGCATCGGCATGATGGGACCACCCATAGGGGCTTCCATCTACCTTGACAACGTTCACCTGGGAGGAGGCTAAAGTGATTAGCATTTGAACCATGGCAGACTCTGGCATGTTCACATGTTACGCAGAGAATCTGGTGCTGAGCAGGGGTCTTCAGCAGACAACCACAGCCTACCCTCTCCACCCAATAGAAGTAGCAGACAGACTTGATCTCTTCACGTGGGGGAAAGCGGTCGTAAATGTTTCTCCGCAAGGGTCGACCCAAGAATTGTACTGGGGGTCATCCCGGAGGTGGGCCCACTTAGCATCCAATATCATGGCAGTCTCAGCACCATGGGCCACTGCTGTAGACGCCAGCATGAGCAGTATGATGAGAATCATAGCTATACATGAAGAGTTAAACTGAACAGTGTGAATCCCTCGAGAAATATCTGTGCCAGATCGAGCCCTGTTCCATCCGGATCGATAGTGGTCTTCATCCCCTCAGGGTCAGGGGCTAGCTGCTTCACTCTGTCGCCAGCTATGAAACGTAGCTCTAGGACTATATGAGTCATTTGCGGGCTAGTGAGTCCGACTCGCTGAAGCAGTTTAACATCACCCTTGACTTTGGAGACATGTGACACACCATCTATCCATAGGATGCCCTCCTGGAGGTTAACAGCTTCATCTGGTCCATCGAATGGACGACGCAGCAGGAGCTTTCCACCTGTAACCACGATCCAATGACCCACCCTCGTCAGGGAGACACCTTCACCTATGTTGGTGATGAAGGATGACCCCCGGTTGTAGAGCTTTCGAACTGTCCCATCCTTTTTCACAACCATGGAGAGGGGAGTAACCTCTATGTCTATGACTGCGGGACGCCTATATAGGGCCAACCATGTTTGCCAGTCACCCCCATGTCCAGCACGGTACCACACTTCATTCTTCTCAATTTTGATCTGCAGATTTTTTGCCAGGGTCAATAGCAGTCCATCATGGGTCATCGGTGAGGCACCACTCGAATAGGGTTTGACCAGATGAAAGCTGAGGTCGTTATTTAGGGTGTTGATATCTGCCACCTCTGTATCCGAGAGCTCAATCAACAGCTCGAGGATGTACTTCCTCTTCGGGAAATCATACCGAAACACGATCTTGTATCTATCTTGTTGCGACCCAGGCACTCCTTCGACACATCCTTTAGGTCTGTGAGCAGCTCCACCCCATCACCACCAATGGGATGGAGGAAGAATGCCTTTGAGTTTGCTTCGTACTGTATGGTGAACGACTTGCCATCACTCTCTTCTACCTTGGCAGCATCAACTGCGTACACATCTGCCAGCTCAGCAAGACAGTGGTGAGAATGTAATCTCACCCTCTCTAGAGGGGAGGCGAGTGGTACAGTACCATGTAGAATGGGTCCTCTTCGAGGTGCCCCAGCGGGGCACAACATACATACACGGTGATGTGCTACATCAACCTCCGGGCAGTGCACACAGCAACTCACTGGTAGAAGTCGGCCGGCACATGATAGCATATCTCCCTGGTACCAACAGCAACCTATGGAAAGCTATCAGTCCTACCCTGTTCACACCTGTAAATCACCTGTTTGACAGCCCCTCCATTAACATATATGCCAGCATGGATGGGATATCGGACGCTGATTTAGAGTTTACACTCTTATTACTCATTGACCTGACATGATATCACACCAGGAATATCTTACTTTTGCCGAGATGATGAAGAGCCAGCTATAGGGTTGCCCCTTCATGACCCCTGCACAGATAAAGGCCTTAAACGAACAGAGGCTCGCACTGCAACAAGGAGAGTGACTACAGCGGGAGAGCTGGTATCAACAGAACGCGAGCATGGCAAGGAGGCGAAGGAACAGTGATGGTTCCCGATACTGGCAGGCCCTCCTGGAGGAGAGTAAGCGGGATGATGTCTTCACATACGACGATGAGCCAGATGTAGCGAAGACCACGGACAATGCAGCGGAGACCACGGACGAGGATGAGCCAGAGAGTAAGTGGGACAATGAGCCAGATGTCTTCACATACGACGATGAGCCTGGTGTCTTCACAGACGAGGATGAGCCAGATGTCATACAGAAGAGGAGATGGTGCAGAAGTGTAAGACCAAGAAAGCAATCTAGCGGCAGACCTACTATCTTGGTCATAAGGTGAAGTTCCAGATGTCATGTCTCAGAAAGGTACTGGCACCCGACATAGTGCTGGATGACCCCTGTCTAAGAGATGTCTGTCTCGACACTAGCAAGCTGGCACGGTTCACCAGGCTCTCCAAAATGAACCCTTCTATGACTCAGAATCTGCAGGTGATGCAGGTTTAATCTCCAGGTATACTATGGCAAAATCAGAGTGGCGGAAGCAACCAGAACTATACCCCTCCCTGATGGCTGACGAGGGCGGTACCATCCACGGCTGGCGACTCCAGCAGATAAATACCATCAGACAGAATCTCGTCCATGAGGCAGAAAAGTACAGCAGAACGCGCAGGTGATAAAAGACAGCCTACAACGTCCTCGCGTGTCCAACCACTGCTGCGGGTGTGATTGGAGCCAGTGCCGGGTGGCAGCTGTGGCCACTCTCGCTACAGGGGTGGGGGCCATCCCGCTGGGTGGTGTGACACTAGCCACCACTGTCTTGGCCACGGGCTTGGGGGTGGAGCAGCGGCAGATCACAAGGAGGCTGGAGAAGCATGCTAAGTACGTGGCACTGGAACATAGTATGATACGGACTATCGACGAGTCTGTCAGCAAAGCTCTCGAGTATGGCCAGGTCACTGATGAAGAGTACCACCATATAGTGAAGGTCCAAGCCCTGTACCGCATGGAGAAACCTAAAGTGCAACAGCAATACCTCAAAGGCTCCAGCGGGTGGGTTGATATGGAGGAGGTAGAAAACGAGATGTTATGGCGAGGTTGCCTCGCTGGTCTCTGTAGTCGAGACGACTACAAATAGTGTGCTGCCTGTACGGTAGCTTTAAAAACACCAGTATAGATGGCCTTCCCACTGAACCTCACGAAAGTCATCCGGAGCCAACCGCCCCTCCTGGGTACACCCTTGACTGGCCTGAGAGGTCTACTGCATGATATACTAGAGCCAACACCGTTCTCCATCACAGTGGATGGACGGTCCCGAACCAGCTTCCCCGTCAACCCACGACCGCTGACCAACCGCCCCATCACCATCAAGGATGTGAAGCAAGCTCATACTTGGATGGCTACTCCAAGCCTCTCATACTGGAATCAGCAGCTGAACTTTGCCGTGTGGTGTGCCACGGCAGCATGTGGAGTAAGTTCCACCCTGCTTCACTCCTATTCTGGTACTCCTGAAGCTGTGCTCATCGCCAGATGTCTCAGATTCCATGTGTGCTTCACGGTGCGACGAATCCTCCATGAGCCGGGTGCAAGCCTCCCTGATACAAACGCCTTTGACCCATAGCTCAACAGTCATAGTGTCTCAGCAGCCAGCAGACTACAGAGAGAGTTCAGCACTTACCCAGACTATCGGTGGCATGGTGGTGACAACAGCGGTCTAGGGGTTATGTACGGTGACCCGAGACGTGACTACTCAGGATTCCCCTGTCGAACCCCACGATGAGTAGGCTGTCAGAAGACAGCGACATTCTCATTTGATCCAGACTCCAACCCTGGAGCGCTGGTGCAAAATATGCACATCACTGGCCTGCGGCAAGACTATCCAGATGTGTGGAAGTACTTTGTCCAACATACCACCTCAGGCCTCACACCAGCAGGGATCATTCGGATCAACCAGTACGTGGAAGCACTGTGCTACTGCCTCCTTACGGCACAGACACAGCTGTGGCATTCCATAGATAGTGTCAGCAGAGCAGATGTCCAGGCCATGTTCATCAGTCTCGTTGAGGATGTGATCATCGTGGCAGACTCCAGTAGTCTTATTGCTAAGTTCCAGCAGGGGTTGCAGAAGGCCCATCGCAAACTTGACTTTGCTATTTCTCCACACCTCCGAGCAACATGATTGTGAACATCGAGGACCTCCAAGTCAGGGGCTATAACAACATGATAGTCGAGAGGAGTTCCCCTGGTGTCCACTTCGGCCTCAACACTGACATCAATGCACCTATGCGTAGTATGGGCCATACAGTTGTGCTGACCCTGACACTGCAGCCAGTCGACATGGCAGCTCCAGGCGCCCCGACACTGCAGCCAGTCAACAGGACAACTGCTTCCCATGATAGCTCTACGAGTGTTGTCAGGCCTAGCTATTGTGGTGCTCTGGATCAGCCTACTCCGCCGCTAGCAAATCAGCTATAGGACTATCCTGACTCTCTACAGTAGCAGTGGGGACCACGGTGAGACACTGAACCAGCTTGGCATGCCCTACAGCCCCTATACCCGCTGCCAACATGCACATCCAAGGGCTGGAGGGTTCTGCAGTGCATCGTTTTTCCAGCTTGTAGTATCGCAGAGCCTTGTTCAACTCTGCTGAGGCCATGGCGGTCTGCAACTGCTGGAACACATCTGACAGATAGTCCCGATCCTTGTAGAAACCTTTAGCTCACAGGAGCTCCTCGACGAAACTCCCGACGATGATAAGGTATTCGAAGAAGCAGATCTGTCCACTGCCAAATCCTAGATAGAGCTTCACAGCTGTCAGCTCCTCTGTCAGCTTAGCACCCGAGAGCCGAGCGAGCTCATCTGGTGTCTTCTTCTTGTAGTCCTTCAACTCTCTCCAGAAGACAGCATAGTACTTCTCGCATAGCATGAGCCCGGACATGTTTAAGATGTCTCAATAGAGAGATGAATATTCCTAAGTACCAACCCGGCCACCTGGCAGACGCAGACTGGGAAGATCGTATTAGCTCTCTCGACAGGGGATGCAGATGCTTAACCATGTTGTATACTCAGTGCTTAAACAATGCTGTCAACGGTACAGATAGTGAAGCAACTGCCCGAGAGCCAAACGAGTCTCCAGAAGGTGGAGAACCTGCTGCGAACCAAGACACAGAAGTTACTGACTAAAGCAAAACCTCTGGCAGTCTATGTCGCCAGTAACGTGGCAGCGAATGTGGCCATGGTGAAGATGACATGGGGAAATGAGGTTCTTCCTGCCGCCACTGCGGCTGTCCTCGCTACAGTGTTGAGTGGGGTGGCTGGGCACTGTCTCGGAATAACTCACCCCATCCCAAAGATCACCCTCAGTGGTGCCTCCTACACTGTTGCCACCAAGATCATGGTTGAACATGTTACACTAATGGAGGCCGCGGTTCTAGGACTAGCAACGAGTGCAATGGCTGAGATCATTGTCGCCTACGTTTAAAACCTCTGAATAGTGAGAGATGGATCACAAGACCCCTGCAGCATATGAGGCATGGCGTGCTGGAGGGCGGTGTGTAGCCCATAGTCGAGCACGCGGACTGAGGATTGCCAATGCCCGGGATTGGTGGACCGCCCACAAGGCATGCCTCTGCAGGGAGGGCCAGTAAACTGAGCACTGCTACCTATTCCGTTGGCCGACTGCGTGGTCCTCCTATTTCACTGGGGGTATTACCAGTAGGTGTAAGCCGTCTGTATACAGCACTATTACTCTGTCACTCACAGACCCAGAAAGCAAAGAGCTAGGCGATCTTGCTCACTTGGGCCAGGCACGCCTCGGTTCGGATGACACTGTTGCCCTTATCTCCATCCTAGACTTTGATGAGAATGGAGACCCGCGGGAGATCCGAGGTACCATCCCAGCCTGAGATCTCATCGGGAACACTGAAAGGTAGGACAATCGGCCATTAACAAGGCCAAGACTGTATACAAGGGGATGAGCATCAAGGAGAGGACGATGATGCTCGGTATGCTCGGAGTCGATGAGGCTGGAGCCATCAAGGTTATGGCTGAGTCCTTTGCACAGGACCTGGTTATGGATCTCCTGAAACCACGGAGCACATTCATCCAGAATGGAGGGAAGTTCAAGATAGGCACCCTCGGCCTGAGCAGTATCACTGTCGACGGCCAAACAGGTGCAGGTGCTATCGACAGCCTCCGGCTACCAGAGGTGAAGAAGTTGAGGTTCATTGGTATGCCGATTAGAGAGTAATACTGTCATGAAACAAATATATATATATATATATATATATATATATATATATATATATATATATATATATATATATATATATATATATATATATACATATACATATATATATATATATATATATATATATATATATATATATATATATATATATATATACACCTGTGCAAAAGTTAAGCACCAGCAAAAACAATAGAACGTAGAAACATGATGGTACGACTAGGCTGCCATACTTTTTGTCCCCGCGTTAGCTGACATAATTCCTAGTACGAAATGCACATGCATGCATGACTTCACGCCGCTTGATGTCCGTGCGTGGCGGGAAACAGCACACGTGTTCAGTTATGTAAAAGTCCAGTTTGAGGTGTAGAACATTACATACAGATTTAGGCGACAAGATTAGGAATTTTGTGTTCATGACCGTGGTTTATTTGTACAGAGAGAATTAGCTCTTGATTGTGAACCGCTATGGCAAGACGAAGGTTAAGTGATCGTGTGAAATGGCAAATCATAGGCATGCATACCACTGGTATGTCATGCAGAGAGATTGGCAGACAGCTGAACATTAACCATACTGTAATCAGTCGTTTGATTGCAAAACATGGGCAAACTAACGAGGTGAAGGACAGGCCTAGATCTGGAAGACCGAAGAAGACTACTGCCCGTGATGATCGAGCCCTAGTACGCCTTGTTAGGAGATCTCCATTCACCAACAGCAGAGTGCTCAGCCAGCAATGGGAAACGCGCAATAGAGTGTCAATGTCTACCGTCAAAAGGAGACTGTATGCTGCTGGCATGAAAGCTAGGAGACCTGTCAGACGTCCTCTCCTCACTGCACACCACAAAGAGGAGCGTCTGAGGTGGTGCAACGAAAGAAGACACTGGAACATGAGATCCTGGAGACGGGTACACTGGTCCGATGAAAGTCGGTTCCTGCTTCATGCCACAGATGGTCGAACTCGTGTATGGAGGTCCAGACGCACGGCGTACGACCAACGTAACATCATGGAAGAAGTTCCATTTGGTGGAGGTTCCGTTATGATATGGGGGTGCATCTCATTTGATTGTAAGCTGGATCTGTTGACTGTACCTGGAACACTAAATGGACAAAGATATCAAGATTCCATACTGGATAGAGTTGTGGTCCCTCATTTTGTAAATCATGCACCTGGAACCCACCCTATATTCATGGATGACAACGCCCGACCACATCGTGCTAGAGCTGTGCATGAATACCTCCGCCAGAATGCCATCGAAACCCTACCATGGCCAGCAAGGAGCCCTGACATGAACCCTATTGAGCATATCTGGGACATTCTGGGAAACATGGTGAGAAGGAGGGATCCTCCTGTGCAGAACCTAAGGAATTAACAGACGCACTCCATCTTGAATACCACAATGGCGTATCAGTCGGTTGGTGACCAGCATGAGACGTCGTGTCCAGGCCGTCATCCAGGCACAAGGTGGATATACCCGGTATTAATAATGACAGTCTCAAACTCGTGCACAGATGTTAAACTTCGTTTTCAGACACCATTAATGGCAATCTAGCCACGTGTGTCAACTGTAGGGCAATAGTTGTCAGTTGTGTCAACGTAACCATATTCAGGCCTCGTTTTCAAGTTCAAACAAAAACATACAGTGTTTCCCCACCATCATAATCAGCATTCCTCTAGTTGCATTATTACCTCTTGCACTAAGATGGATGGGTACATAAATGTTTATGCTATTGCTTTCTTCATAGCACATGAATATACCCTCGCATGTGCGTAAAAATAGGGTGGTGCTTAACTTTTGCACAGGTGTATATATATACAGGTACAGTGAGTCTCGCCAAGAAGGCTAGTCAGACCATGTTCCTCATAACACTTGCGCTGAACTACCTCATCCCAGGTATGGGTCAAAGCTTATGGGTGTACACAGGTTTAAGATCATAGGCTAGTCATGTCTTCCCGTGCATGTATCATACAGATACTGGATGTACTAGACAATGTGGGTGCTGACACATCCCCTCTATGCTATCTTCTCAGCTGCTGCTGCGATTTCATGCTTGATGCCTCCATCGCATCCCTCGCATCTGTCGGAGGTGCAGGATTTCCCGCTCTGCAGGTGAAAGAGCTGGTGCAGGAAGTACTGCCGTTTAGTCTCCCAGATATAGACGAGGCTACCGCCGACCAAGTGCTAACCATCCTCCGCACGCATGTCTGTACCATTCGACAGTAGGCCGGCCGATGCTGGCCAGGTGGTGCTGATCATTGCATCTTGCTGCGGACTCTCCTGGTTGAACATCTACACTCTCAATACATCCTTCAGGTGTCTGACTCCGTCGCTGAGGTGGTTGATAGTAATGATCAATGGTACAATGGCCCAATCACCAAGACGCAGAACTTGCATGCACTGATGGAGAAGCTGCTGGCAGCCCGGCTGACAGAACCACCTGTTCTAGTTATCGATGACCCTGCAATGGACCAGAAGACAGTCACCTACCTCAGCAACATCACCAGGCGCATCCGGCACACAAAGATAACTGTCCTCATCCTCCTTCAGAAGTACACCCGCGAGATCTCACCAAACATCCGCCACAATGCCCAGTTGCTATACTTCAGCTCCAAGTGTGGACGTGCCTGCTCGAGACCATATACGACAGCCTAACCCTCAAGGAGAACAAAGGTGTACAGAGGGCAGCTGAGCTATACCGCTTCATCTTCAGCAACAAGGAGACAGGTGAGCTGTCACACTTCAAGCCATCTCTGGAAAAGGCGCAGACCTTCACCTACAAGCTGAATCCAGGCAGGAAACTAGCCTGTTCTATGCGTCATCGCTGACAGACTGTCGGAAGCAACTTTTTTTCATTCATCAGAAGGCTGAAGAACTTCGTCCGCAGTCGCCACTACTTCGCCAGATGCTTGAGGACGTTTGTCAGAAGCTACTTCGTCAGAAGCTTCTTCGGCAGTTTTGGCAGACGCTACTTCGTCAGAAGCTACTTCGGCAGTTTTTGCAGAAGCCTGTGGCTTCTTCTTCTTAAGAATCTTTTCCTGAAGCTTCTCTTTAAGATGATACTTTCGCTGAAACTCTTCCCACTGAGGGACCTTTTGTTAATCTGGTGCATCTTACGGAAGACCCACTTTTCCCATGTGAGCCCACGACTAGCATTGTACTTGCCAGGGCGTTTGATGAGGTATTTCTTGAAGTCCCGTTCTTTTTCTGGGCATTCCAGAAATGCGTCCAGATCACTGTACAATCTCTCGCACCCTTCTGGGGTGAAGATGGGCTTAAAAGCCCTGACCCAGAGATCTTCATATGCTTCAGACTGGAGTCTATCCAGCCTCTCTCGCACTTCCTGGCTCTGGAGTCTAAATACGTCATTCCACTTCCCGACTGTTAGTAGATCTTTGTGGGCGACCCTCGCCCTTTGGAGAGCTAGAATAACAGGACTGTTGGTTGGGGCCACAGGTAGGTCGGATAGCACCTCGCTCTGGGGCTGTCAAACTTCAGGTAGAGTATCCGAGTCAGGAGTTCTTTTGTATTACAAGCTGGCACTCCTTCCTCTTTGGTGGCCAGTATCTCCGCATCAGATGGAGGGGTGACCTTGGCTCACTCGTGGATAATGTTGATGTCACAAAGCAGTCCTCGGACCCTGTCACAGTGGGACAGTGCACGCCGTGGCTGTGACTGTCGTGCCGACTTGTCCTGATGCCTATAGACAATCTGCTGGAGAACCTTAAACATGCTGCAGTATGTGCAACATCCAGATGGGGCCATTGAACCCGCGATATCGCACCGCACTGATCCTCGGAAGGATTGCCTGATGGTCATTTGACCCAGTATACACGATGAGAACCCATTGTCCGCTGCTGGGAAGTACATTGACTTTGCAATCTCAGGACAGATCCACGAGATCAAGAGCATGACACTCGAGTTCAAGCTTCAGAGCACAATAGAACAGACGGTAGAGCTCCCGCAGGTTCTGAACAGGTGGGGGATCTATGTGAACGATGAGTACCGAGTCCTAAGTCCGCTAGCTCGTGGCCCAACCTTCTATGCGAAGGGAAAGGGGTACTATGCTGTGGGGTTCAATGAGGGGTTCACGGAATTCGAACTATGGGCAGGTGTCGAGAAGCCCGTGGCAGTTCCACTCTTAACCCTCTTCGAGAACACATACGTGAATCCGGCTGCCATGCAGCAATAGGCTGTTCCTCCAGGTGTACACTGAGCAGCTCCTAGATGAGATGATGAATGCTCCAAGACTTCATGTCTGGCATGACGAGAATGACCAGGAGCTGAAGCAAACATGTTCCAAACAGCGGATCGTGCATGTGGAGTGAGAACACCAGCACGAAGAGAGAACACCAGCAGGTCCAAGCCACAGCTAACCAACGGGTAGAGCTGACATTGCATCATGGTGCATCGGACTGTTTCACTGTTGCGGTCCTAGTTCAGAAGGGAGGAGCCATCCAGCAGGTGGATAAGCTAGACGACATCAAGCTTGTGGTTGCTGGGACCAATGTTGTTGGTGAGGTATGCGTGCTGGCTGATTGCCAACTATACAGACAGAAAACTAAGTCATATGCACTTCTGCGCCTAACCAGTGGAAGTGACAACCTCGAGTCGGCACTCGAGGGCCGTCACCACCTCGGTGGCAGGGACATCGCACCTAATCAGGGCAACCGGCTCAGCTTCAACATTGGAAACCTCATAGCTGGGACTCGCTCATTAGGTGTGATGGTACTTTACTTTGGCTATGCTACGGTTTGCATGTCGAACACATCAGGTATCCAGCTTGACTCCTGTCGTCACAGCTGCAGCTGTCACCACTACTATAAGCTCTGCTGTCTTCTGACCTGTCGATGCTTCATAGTCGAGTGTTGGCTCATATATCTTTACAGCCTCGTAGTACTCATCGAGACTCTCATCTGCCTCTTTGATGCTCTGGTTGGCCTGAGCGCGGAGTTGTCGTCGGTGTGCCTCCCTCTGGCGCATATGCTCGAATGCTTTGCTGTACTCAACTTCTCCTTAGACAGCTTCTCCATCGCCTGGTTATGACGCCCACGCTCAACCTCTGCTGTCTTCTTGTCGGCGAAGCTGAGTTCCCAGTTTGCTAAGGCAAACACGTCCACATTCAAGATTGCGGATGCCATGCTATAGACTAAAGTTTAAAGCTACTATATAGCTGCCCCAGCGACGGATCCCCAGAGCGATGTATGAACCAGAGGCTGATCCAGTCGAGGATATAGATGACGAGGACTATGAGGAGGACTATGATGAGGAGGATTATGATGCAGACGAGTACGATGTCGGTTTTGAGTATGATGATGTAGAGCCTGAATCCCGCAAGCTAGTACACAGAGCGAATGGAATCTATCGCACTTATGTAAAAGGTTCTATAGGTCCGCTGGCAGCAGTTGGGGCTCTGATCGCTCTGTTCACAACGAAGGCTGGCGAGATGGTCCGCAAGATCGCCAACAATGTTCTCCATGGGGTGGAGAATATTTTTGAAGCCATACCAGCCATCGCCTCAGGTATAGGTACGTTCTTCAGAGTCGCAGGCCGAAGAACATTTAAGCCGTAATATATAAGGATGGTGTCTCTGTACACCCTGGTCAAGTCTCTTAACTTCCGAGGGTTAATCGATAAACTACCATTCAGTGAGGATCCGGCCGAGACTAGATGCCGGTATACGGAGGTGTTTGAGGAGGTCTTCAGTGATAGTCGAATGAATGACGGCCGTCTGTTCATCTATTTAGAGTTCGCCCAGGCCATGCGTGACAGGACGGGAGTGGACGTCAGTGATAAAATCACCCAGGCTGTCCGTGACAGGATGGGAGTGGATGTCAGTGATGAAATCCGGGAGTTCCGTCTGTCTTGAGGAACTCTACTATCAGCCTGGTGAATATTAGCATGAGCCCCCTAAACTACTCGAGGCTGCACGTCGCAAGGGCTACAACTTCACATTGGAGACAGTTAGCCAGTGGCTCAGCCGCCAGGCAACGTGACAGATATACAGACCTTGTCCACGGCACATCAGGCATGCCCATTTCGAGGAAACTGTCCTGAACAGAGTTCACCAGACAGATGTTCTATTCCTTCCCCACGACTCGGTTGGTCGTAAGACCTACAAGTATGTCCTCGCCATCGTCGATGTCGCCAGCAGGTACAAGGTGGCAGTACCGCTCACAGACAAGTCAGCTGGCCAGGTGGCCCAGGCATTCCAGGGTGTCTACGAGACTTCAGAACATCCCCTCCAGTTGCAGGAATTGTTGCAGGTGGATGAGGGTAAGGAGTTCAGAGGTGAGACTGCAGCCCTCATGCGGAAACCCAGTGTGGCAGTTAGGCGAGGCGAGGTAGGGCATCACCGTCCCCAGGCTATCGTTGAGCAGTGGAATTGGACACCAGCAGAAAAACTGTTCCCACACCAATACGCCCAGGAAATGGCTGCACCGTGTGAACGTTCTAGAGTATGGGTGAGAGGGCTGCCTGCTGTGGTGGAAAGATTCAATGCCGAGGTTACTAGGCTAATTGGGAAGAAGCTGATAGAGGCTATCAGACACTCTATTGGTCACAGCTCTAGAGGAGCTAATAAGGGAGAGGAGTGCCTACCACCTGATGCTCTGGTTTGGTACCTGTATGAGCCTGGTGAGCTGGAAGGTGGTCGACGGCGTGCAACAGATCCTAACGGTCCGATAGATATTCACAGGCTTGACAGGTATGTGGAGGCGGAGGGGCGGCCTACACTGTACTACCTGGCATGCCAGCACGGAGTGCCTAGGCACCCATTTGTCATAGAAGAGCTTCAGCTAGTCCCTGCAGACACATACTTGATGGGCTCGGTATGGACCCCATCTGACAGCACATAGTGCTTATCATAGTAAGCTGAGAGTCCAAGTTTTTCTTGCTCATATGTCACCATGCCCTGGTGCGCATGCGTAGGTCTCTGTTTTTGTCATGTAGGGTGCTGTAGTACCTCTGCCAAGAGACCTCATTCTGCCGCTTTGACATTCCCTTAGCCGAGCACTTACTTGCAGCTGCGCTCTCCATGTAGGCAGTGTCCATCTGCAAGTACTCAACGCTGTCACGAGCTACGTAGCAATCGAGGAAGTCGTAATAGAACTCCAGCATTCACAGCTTCACCATCTCATAAACGGCTATCCCCACCTGGAAGGGCCTTTGAATAGTGATTCTCGGCTTGTGAATCTGGAGCTCGTATGACTCACTGATCTCCTCGAGATCTTCGAACCATGCACTACGCAGGGCCTTGTCTACCGCATGTTCATCCTTCGTGAAGCTGGTGTTGCTATGGCGTTCTAGGACCTCGATGAGCTTCCCGTAGGCACTGTTGCTGAGGAGTATGAAGAGATCTGCCAAGAGCGCTTTGCCCTTATCTACATCTCCCGAGCAGTGGGCCTCCATAACATTCTCCACGAACCACTCGAATGGGCGGTTGGCCTCATAGTCTATGGTGTGGTATACAGCAGTGATCTCTGGGCTACGGATTATATACCACTTGAGTGTCGGGGTGTACAGCAGCCGCTTCTTGCCAGAGAGGGCACCGACCAGTTTCTGGGTGGTGGGCCGTTTCCTCCCTGTTCACCCTAGATATGGCAGCATCTCAGAAGAGATTGCCTCTACCGGGATCTCGCGGTTATAGAAGAGAGGAGGCATTTCCTCAAAGTTTGCCCACAGAGCCTTAGGGATCTCTATATCCACCTCAGCAAACCCAAACCAGCTGTCTGCTAGGAGAGCCTCCTTCTTCTTCTTCTTTTCGTTCGCTGATCATACCGCCAATCCTGTAAGTGACTATCGACATGATCATATGCGTTAAGTGCGTGGATCCATGGTTTATTAGAGTGCGCCGTGCGGCCTGGAACCTCCGTCTTCAGCACTCGAGGTTTCTGTCAGGGTTACCTCACCCTTACCTCCTTTAGTCGCCTCTTACGACACGCAGAGGATACGGAAGGTGTATTCTAAGCCCCACCTACAGGGCAAGGAGAGTCTCCTTAAAGCTAGCTACCCCACTGGCACCACACCAATGGTGCACTGTCTCCTTACCACATGGCATCTCTTTAGCCATTGTTGACAGGTACAGAGCATTTGCGTCGTAGCCGAGTAGACGTTGGCAGACACGCTCACTATGGCGGATTCGAGTCACACTGGCCTCATGGTATCTGGTGAACACGATGCTGGGACCTCCAGCAACAGCACCATTCAGCATCTCGTAGGCTTCCTTGCCAGGTGAATAGAGGCTAACATCCGGCATGTGCTGAGCGGTTCCACGTAGGAGGTACTGCAGTGACACACCTGGGAGAGACACCGCATCTTTGAGGATGTCTATTTCTCGTTCTGTATAGAACTTCCGCATCTGCTCTAGGGCTTCGATGAATGGACTGACGTCTAGGTTGTTGTAATATTGCAGCCAGTAAGCGAATGTCCACATTCCATGCTCGCTGAATGTCTGGTTACACTGTTCCCACTCTGATCACGTCAAGCGGTATCCCCCCCCCCCTCCCCTTGAGCTTAGATGCCCATGCTGAGTAGTCAGGAAGCCCTGGATAGTTGAGCTTCTCATGTGTGTCAAACCATTCATATGGGAACCAGCTCTTCTGCTGTGTACACCCGTAAGCTTTGACGCATACCTCGTACGAGACTCCTGGGCCGAGGTAGTTCAGCACATCAAGAAACCGGAGCTCAGGTGTTATGAGGAACATGGTCTGACTTGCCTTCTTGGCGACTTTCACTGTACCTGTACTGTCAGTCAGCTCATCGACAAAGTGCTTTTTGATGAGGTTCAGGTCATACCGGCCAGAGTTGAACCCCAGTACAGGCACTTGGTCACACCACTCATTGATCAGTCACTGCTGTTGCTTTGGGAGCTTGTCCAGGTCTGTCGGTATGTACTGTGCCCTAACCCTTGCCCGGATTAGATATGCTCGCCGTTGAATCACCAGCATGAACTCTGATAAGTTCTTTGGGGTCAGGATTGCAGAGGTGAGTGGGCTCACTCGTGGCGCAATCTAAGGAGCAGCCAACTGACACAGAGATAGGTATGTGAGTACTCTAGATCGTGAGAGTCTCAGTAGGATGAGTCTTGATACCATCTAGGAGTGCTTCAAAGTAGTAAACTATGAAGTGTGGGTATGGGACAGTCCCTAGTCGTTTAGGGACACTTGGACAGCGTTTTATACAGCACTCCCCACTGTACCACAAGCGTGCATCCAGAGGCTCTCAGCTTCTCCTCTCTCAGGACTGTCTTGCGGTATCTTTGTTCGGCATCCTCTCCTCCCTGGTGTTGTGGACACCCATGCCAGTGACAGCCATGGAACTGGTAAACAGTGCTGGTGGTCGTATCATAACCATCTACGGGAGCACCCTCGATCCAACGCTCGCCACCGTGCCCACACTCTACATGGTGTATGTGTACGCCTCTGTTTCTTGACTCATACTCGATCCAACAAGTAGCCGCTGAACTGGAGGGTTGGGGCGGATAGAAGGCTTTCTCATATGCAGACTGTGGTGCCTCAACCTTCTCGCCAGGACACACGATTGTTGTTTTGCCGCCTTTACAGTGATCAGCGTGGCATTCAAGATTGCATGCCTGTGTAAACCTCTGCTGACAGTGACTGCAGACTAGTGTATGTGCCAGTTTGGATATGTTCTTGATGTAGAAGGTGTGGTGGTCCCACACTCCGATGGTCATGGTATCACGGTAGTGAGCCGCTTGCCAGATCAAGTGCCAGGTGCCCTCTTCGGTTGGTTCATACACGTGAATCCAGATCTTGGCGAAGAACTCTACCTTGTCCAGCTGCTCCAGCGAGGTCTTGCAGGCATCAGGGACTGTCACCGTCTTGTCGTAGAACTGTGTGGCAAGCTCTCGTGCAGGAGCTGTACTTCTATCAGCTTTCGCTCCTCGGTGGACTGCTAGACATCTCCAGAGACACATGTTGTCCCTGTAGGTGCCGAGGGCAGTCATACTCTTCTTCTGTCGTAGCCAGTCTGGGAGGGGGGGGTGCCTGTCCCAAGCAGAGGTTGGCGGTCGATGACAGCCCTGACCTCAACGTTGATGGATCGAACGAAGGCCCACTTGGTGTTGGGTCGATCGATATTGTCTGTGTCACGGCGGGCTTGCTCTCTTGCTGCCACCCAGTCCTGAGCTGCTCCTATCGTGTTCAGCCACGGGCTCCCTGGAGCATTCTTGGGGAAGAGCCTCACCCTACCGTCTTCGATGTGACGGATGCGATAGGTATGGGTGTAGCGGAGGTAGAAGGCGTTTTGGACAGTCTGCTGGGTTGTTTTTTTTTGCATGATCTGGCCTGTGATGTCGCCTTCTAGACCTCTGAAGAATGTCCAGCGTACTGACCGGCATCCTCTATCCTCTGCCTCCCTTTCGCCGAGACGCTGGTCGAGAATGTGTTTTATCTGTATAATTCATGGACTGCCTGTATAAATCGGGAAGTTATTTTCGCTATGTATGACATAGAGCTGCCTAAACGAAGGCCCAAATTTACATGTGACGAGTTAGAAGCTCTAGTAGATTCTGTTGCCAGTTGGCATGAGATAATTTTGTTTAAAGTTTAGTGATAGCATTATGAACAAGACAAAACAAGAGGCGTGGCATGCCGTTATGAACAGCGTCAATGCTGTCGCACCTGTACATCGCAGCATTGACGAAATACGATGCAAATGGAGAGACTGGTCTTCTGTAGTAAAGATGAAGAAGCAAAATCGTAGGAAGATCCAAAAGAAAACTGGCGGAGGTGGTAAAATTATAGTTCTTACCCCGAGTGAAACCAAGCTCATTGATATACTAGGTGAGACAGCACTTAGTGGTAATGACAGTGGCATAGACATCATATCCTCAAGACTAAAGAGTTCGGCTTCAGCATCCGCATCACCATCTATATCAACATCGCCAGCAACATCGACATTAGCTTCAACATTGACATTAGCTTCAATGTCGACATTAGCTTCAACATCAACATTAGCTTCAACAGCAACCGTAGCAATGCCAACGCATCCAGCGAAGAAACATCCAAAGTGATAGACAAATGGCCATCGGAATGCGATAGCCATTCGCCCACAGTCGTCAGCAGCAAACCCGCAAATACTGACGGAGACAGCAGCAGACGTAGCAGCCCTAAGTCATCTGGCAGGTAATTAAGTGTACACTACGTCAGTTGTTGATGGTTACTAAGCAATATAAATAAAATGTTGCTCTATGTGTTAAGGTATGGTATCGTGATGAGCAATCACTCGTAATATAGGCTACCCAATTATAAGAGACATACACGGTTAATAAATCAAACAAAAATATAACTAACAAAGGATTGTAGTTGTTTCAGAGGCCAGCAGATTTACATGCACATTCTATCATGAGGAAGGCATATTGTCATCTGATTATGATGTTATGGTGTAATGATAAATCGGATCCATTTCTTGTTTATCCGTATTGAACATCACCATAATGACACACTGAACTGGAAAGGGCAAATACGAAGGATTATTTACAAGCTATAAGTTGAACATTTTCAAGCTAATTTTACTGGTAGGTGTTGATTGTCTGCTATTAAACAGCTTATCTGTGTGATTGTCTTGAAATTAAGATTTTGAGATTTCAAGGCTCAAGGTTTTGACCGTGCTTGTGCGATTACGTGATTAAATAAAAAATCGTGATTATTTTTTTAATCGTGAATTTTTACGATTAAATTTTAAATAATCGAAAATCGTGACCATTCTCTACTGCATATAATAGTTCAAAGCCTTATTGATGCGACCTGCCATGAAAATTCAAATTTTTATCAGTGTATGTCCATTTCCGGGCTAAGAGAAGGCTATTTTTGAAAATGTATCACTGGAATGCCTGGCTCGATTCTCGAGTCAGTCATTCCATTGATAAATTTTCAAAAACAGTCTACTCTGGGCCTGGAAATGGATAATTCTAAAGCATCACTGTAGCGATCACTCAAAGCAATAATAGCACAAGCCTGGTTTTGAAGACATAAGGTGTTATAAACATGGCTAAATGAACGTTTGTATGTTTTATTTTTTTTACATCTTGCAGCAAGCGTAAACCAGCCTCAGTATGTGAAGCAGCGACAGATGTAAGTTTTGAGCTGCTGGAAACAGAGAGAAAGCGACTTCGTGTTGATGAAGAACGTCTGGAAGTAGAAAAACAGAGGCTTGACATCGAGAAGTGAAAGCTGTCATTGCTAGAAGACTTCGTAAAGCAATTCACTAGTGGTGCCATGCGCTATGCTGAAAATAATAATAATAATGCGGATGGAATTGTATATAATTTGTTGCAACACCTAGACAAGTAAAGAAGCATTCAAATAATATTCAATTTTGTTATTAGATGTTATATTGT
>CM067373.1:38202019-38224519 GCA_034401795.1 Chaetoderma sp. LZ-2023a
GAGAAATAGAGAGAGAGGGAGGGAGAGAGACGGGGGAGGGGGAAGGAGAGGGAGGGGAGAGAGGGAGGGAGAGATGGAGGGAGAGAGGGAAGGGAGGAAGGGAGCGAGGGATGGAGAGGGAGAGAGAGAGAGAGAGAGAGAGAGAGAGAGAGAGAGAGAGAGGGGGAGAGGGAGGAGGGAGGGGAGAGAGAGGGGGAGGGGGGAGGTGAGAGAGGGGGGGGGGGGGAGAGAGAGAGACGACGATGGCGACGGAGAGAGAGAGAGAGAGAGAGGGGGAGGGGGAGGGAGGGGAGGGAGGGATGGAGGGAGAGAGAGAGAGAGCGAGAGAGATGGAAGGCGGTGGAGGGAGGACGGGAAGTGGGATGGGTGGGTATGGGCGGGGAGGTGGTGGGGGGGGGGGGGGGTGGGGGGGGGGGGGTGGGAGATGGTGAAAGAGAACGAGAGAGGGAGGCGCGAGAGAAAGAGGGATGTAGGGAGGAAGGGAGGGGAGGGGGAGGAGGGAGAGAGATAGTATTGCCACGCGTGTGTGCGTATGTACCTACTTATGGTTATGTGGGCTTAAACATGAGCGTTGGCAGGATTTTAAAAGGAGAGCTGTTGCATAGGAGATATGTGGTCATAAGAAATTGGACAGAAAATGCGGTGAATGCAATATCGAAATGGGATTCGTTTTCTATGCATTTTCAAAAGTTTCGATTGTAACGCCGGTAACCCATTGATTGTCTACGCTGTAGAAACCATCCTATTCAATGGTCTTGAGAAATGTCCATTTGGCTGACCATGGGAGGAGACTTTTGAAAATTTACCACTGATATGACTGGCTTGATATACTAAGACAGTCATTCCAGTAATAATTTTTCCAAAATAATGTTATCTTGGTCTGCAAATTATCATTTTCTATGATGAGAGAATTGAGATTGTATAGCGCAAATTCATCCATTAAACGATTAGGCTTACATTTGGCTGTTGAATCTCAATATAAGTTTTCTGGTTAAAACATTGAAAACAGCGCCATATAAACCTATCTAGAGCCGAAGATTGCTTTTTGGTGCTTAATTTATTATTATTATTATTTTTTTTTTCCAAACAAAGGTCCATTGCCTCCAATGAAACTAGGACCAAAATAGTCAACATAATATTTCTGACATTTTATTCGCAATTGTACTGTTTGGAAACGTGCTAAAGTCTCCATTCCCGAGCTGCACTGCATCATTATTTTATGCTCTATTCACGTGCTTGTAGTTGTCTTGCAATTTATTGACTCCTACAGAGGAACGCAACGTTAATAGAGGAGTCCAATCTGGCACTCAAGTATATGACGTCATAAGAAATTACGTCACAGGTAGGCCTGACGTCATAATCAAAATACTAATGCATGGCATGTCTAAGTTCGTCATGAATGCTTAATA
This sequence comes from Chaetoderma sp. LZ-2023a, assembly GCA_034401795.1. Lineage (NCBI taxonomy): Eukaryota > Metazoa > Mollusca > Caudofoveata > Chaetodermatida > Chaetodermatidae > Chaetoderma > Chaetoderma sp. LZ-2023a. The sequence goes on from CM067373.1 coordinate 38,203,429, forward strand.
GTTCGTTAGTTGTACGAATTGCATGTCTTTACTACTTAATAACCATTCCGTTGAATACTTCGAAACTAATTCGACTGGGCATCGTTGCTGCCATATGCAACAACAGTTGCACCCAGTCAAAGCAGCTTCAAAACTTTCCTACACAGTTTTTTGGAAATTGAGTTTCAGGGAATGTCCATGGTTCGATCGATCCCAACACAAGAGTGGATTCATCCATTAAAACTATAATCTGCCAGTAGCATGAAGTAAAAAAATGGAAATGAATCGGGATTATTTGAGAAAAAACATTTACTAAATCTAGGAGTGTTTAACTTGGAACCAATTAGTGACGTAGCCGGTTTTTGTTGGAAGCAACGAGTTTCGGTCAAAATGATTTCAAAATACACTGCTGGTTTCCACGGTCGCGACATGATGCCTACTGAATATTTTGAAATTCGTGTAACTGAATGCAGATCCTGTCTCTGGAAACAACGGCTTTCAGTCAAATTGTTTTAATATTAGACAGTATTTTACCTGTAGGAAGCAGTGGCTAATCAGTTTAACGCGAATATAACTGATATTATATGATCGACTTATTTATTATTATTATTATTATTATTATTATTATTTTATTATTATTATTATTAAACTGCGATCTATTTATTATTATTATTATTATTATTATTATTATTATTATTATTATTTTTATTATTATTATTTTTATTATTATTATTATTATTATTATTATTATTATTATTATTATTAATCTGCGATCTATCGCAGATTATTGTTTTTACTCAGGATCTTTCTTATTATTAATCTGTGATGAAATCGCAGATTATTATTTTTACTCAGGATCTTTATTAATCTGCGATGCAATCGCAGATTGTTATTTCTACTCAGGATCTTTCTTATTATACTTATTATTATTATTATTATTATTATTATTATTATTATTATTATTATTATTATTATTAATCTGCGATGCAATCGCAGCTTGTTATTTTTACTCAGGATCTTTCTTATTATACTTATTATTATTATTATTATTATTATTATTATTATTATTATTATTATTATTATTATTATTATTAATCTGCGATGCAATCGCAGATTGTTATTTTTACTTTTATTTTGGCTCCGCCCACTAGCTTTTGAGTTATCTGCCCTTGAGTGGGGAAAAAGTCCCATAGGAAATGTATGGGGATGTTCAAAATTGATCTTTGAAGTGGTACTACAGCCAGAGTTTTGAACGGATCACTACCATACTTGCTGAGGATGTTACAACTGGCCATTTGTTTTTGAAAAATAATTTTTTTTCAAAATGGCCGCAGACCTTTGACCCCACAATGCATGGCAAAACTCCCATAGGAAATGTATGGGGATTTCAAATGAATGTTTGAAGTGCTACTACACCTAGAGTTTTGATCGGAGCACTCCCATACTTGGGTAGGATGTTGCCACTGATGATTATTTTTGAAAAAAATATTTTTTTCAATATGGCCGCCATGAAAAAAATTTTGGGCGAAAATACCAGTTTTCGTTTTTTGCAGAAATGAGCTCAGGATGACAATTAAAAATTTTTTCGAAAATTTTTTTTTTTTTGGGGAAAATGACGGCCAGGCGAACTTTTTGGGGTCAAAATTACCAAAAAATTTTTTTGGCAGAAATGAACTCGCGGTTGAAAAAAAAAATCTTTTTCAAATATTTTTTTTTCAAAATGGCCGCCAAAATGACTTTTGCTCCGATCGACTTGAAATTTGCTGAACTTCTATCTCTCATATTGACTTGATTTGGTATCAAATTTAAGGTTGATCCGACCCACAGTTTTCGAGAAAATCAGCTTTTCGTTGCCGCATATCCCCATAGAAAAGCTATGGGAGCAATATTGGAACAGCGTTATCTCTTATAGTTTTCTTCCGATTCTCTTCAAACCTGGCCAGATTCTAGAACATTAAGAGATCTAAAAAGTTTCCAATAAAAATGTTAATGTCGCCATTGGGGTCAAGGTCATTCATGAGTAAAGCTTGCCAGTTTTCATGTTTGGCATAAGTTACCTGCACTTCATCATCTTCAACAGGTAAAGGGAGGTAATTCATGACAAAAAAATGTATGAGCTTTCTGCATGAATTGCCTCCCCTTTACCGTTAATTCATTAATCTATCCTTTATTTGAGATTTAATGGCATTTTCCTTGATTTTGGTAAAAATTTTACTTCAGCAAATCAGGACACATTATTTTATACTTTAGGGTCTAGGCTATCGGTTTTCAAGAAATCAGCTTTTCCATACCCTGTGTAAAAGTATGGGAATTTCAACTATGGATCTTGGAACTGTGACAACGCAAACTTTTTATCAGATCAGCATCAGACATGTTCAATGTCCAATACTCCTTAATCCCCAGTCATCGCAGATTTACAGTTACTTCAGTAAATGTTCTCTAGTTATTATTATACTTATTCTGCCTAAAAAGTTTAGACCGCATCTCCTCCTAGAGTTTTCATCCGATCAACTCCAGACTTGGTCAACCTCAAGGGCCCATGCCACAATCGATGGCTATTACTTTTATTTTGGCTCCGCCCACTAATTGTTGGGTTATCTGCCCTTGAGTGGGCAAAAACTCCCATAGGAAATGTATGGGGATGTTCAAAATTGATCTTTGAAGTGGTACTACAGCCAGAGTTTTGAACGGATCACTACCATACTTGCTGAGGATGTTACAACTGACAATTATTTTTTTTCAAAATGGCCGCCAGACCTTTGACCCCACAATGCATGGCAAAAACTCCCATAGGAAATGTATGGGGATTTCAAATGAATGTTTGAAGTGCTACTACACCTAGAGTTTTGATCGGAGCTCTCCCATACTTGGGTAGGATGTTGCCACTGATGATTATTTTTGAAAAAAATATTTTTTTCAAAATGTCCGCCATGAAAAAATTTTGGGCAAAAGTACCAGTTTTCGTTTTTTGCAGGAATGAGCTCAGGATGACAATTAAAATAAAAAAATTTGAAAAAATATTTTGAAAAAGTTTTTTCGAAAATTTTTTTTTTGAAAAATGACGGACAGGCGAACTTTTTGGGGTCAAAATTAGCAAAGGGTCTTTATACTTTAGGGTCTAGGCTATCGGTTTTCAAGAAATCAGCTTTTCCATACCCTGTGTAAAAGTATGGGAATTTCAACTATGGACTGTGACAACGCAAACCTTTTATCAGATCAGCATCAGACATGTTCAATGTCTAATACTCCTTAATACCCAGTCATCGCAGATTTACAGTTACTTCAGTAAATGTGTTCTAGTTTAACTTATTATTATTCTCGGTAAGAAAGTTTAGGACGCATCTCCTCCTAGGGTTTTCATCCGATCAACTCCAAACTTGGCCTACTTCAAGGGCCCATGCCACAATCGATGGCTTGTGCTTTTATTTTGGATCCACCCAATAGTTTTCGAGCTACCCACCTTTGAGTGGGCAAAAAGTCCCATAGGAAATGTATGGGGATTTTCAAAATTGGGTAGCTAATAACTAGAGAACATTTACTGAAGTAACTGTAAATCTGTGATGTATGGCCATGAAGAAATAGTATAAGGCCTCTTCTAAATATGAAATATGGTGTATTTCGGCAGTGAGGAAATCGAAATTATAATTCCGGTTTAAACATAGTCCAGCCTGTTTTAATTGAAGGTGCATGTTTCGCACCAGAATGTTTCGGAGTAGAGCTGTTAGGGTTGTGTACTTTTAGAGGCTTACCAACATATTGGGCATCTGGAAGTGTACAGTCCGGATAATTTAGTATTCGGGCGTTTGGTGTGAATATACATCTTTAATACTGCTAAGTACTTTAATACCAGCAAACACGCTTATGTAAATAGAAGCAGATTCCCTGGGGAACCTTGACATTGGGGCCTTATACAGTATGCCAGTTGTAATGTGTTTAATGTACAGTTACTCCAATGTTTACCGCACCCCATTCACACATCACACTCAGCCACAAATCTATTATATGTCATCTGGCCAGGAGTTTCGACATTCATGACCTCAACCTGATAACACTAACAACAAAGGACATAAAATGACCCACAAACTAAAACAGTCCTTTTTATTGTTTGCTCGCATCTATTTCTATCTAAGTTTTCTTTTCTATTTATTTACCTACTACCTTTTTGTTTTCCTTACTATTTCCTCACCAGAGAGATATTCATAAATGTATGTGTACAGTACAATATAATGAGTTGGCAAACATATAGACATATATGTTTGACTAAGATTTTGATAAGGCTATGATTTTCCAAATCGACTAAAGCACGGATGCGTTTTAGCTTGTACATGGATAATGTGTAATACAATTATACAACATCGGGTTTCAGTCGGTTTGATTAATGCTTCTATATCATGCCCGAATATTGATGGCACCTGCAAACGTCACAACTATTTAATAATTTGAAAATATCTAAAATCCTTCATTCTAACAATCTTTGCTTCTACTCTTATTATTTGTCTTATACTAGGTGCAATTCTAAAGATCACACTACTACAATGTGGTGATGTTGAAAGCAATCCCAGTCCTTTAAATGACTCAAACGAGTCGTCTACTCTAGGTGTATTCCATTTGAATATCAACGGTCTTAGAAACAAATTATCTAAAATTGACGATTTGATTTCCGACTACGATATTATTTGCTTTAGTGAAACTAAGTTAGATAATGCAGTGTCGGACGAAACTCTACAAGTGGACAACTACAATGGCCCTATTAGAAAGGATCGAGTACATGAAAACCTTGGTTGAGGAGTAGCCATATATGTCTCCAATATTCTGAAGCATAAGAGGCGTTTAGATCTAGAGACTGAAGACCTACCCTAATTTTAGGTGTCTTTTATCGACCGCCAAATGCACCTCGGTTAGCATGGGATAGCCTATCACATGCTCTTGAAAGGGCTATAGCCGAACCGCGAAACTCCTCAATCCAATTCTTTTATCTGGAAATATCAAGGCAGTAGAGTCTAGTGTGTTACATGAATACATGGAATACAGTGACCATTCAGCGACATATGCTGCAATAAAAATACCTTTAAAAATTAATCGTACATTCAAGAGAAAGGTTTGGCTATAAACGAGCAGATTTCAACAAGCTAAATAGAGAGCTACCAAATACTAGTGGGCAGCATTATGCTCAGTCTGCGGAGACGCTGACGAAATGTGTAACCTCTTTAACACAATATTTATACATCTGGTAAATGAATGTATTCCAAACAGAAAAGTAACAATTAGGCCAAATGATAAACCCTGGTTTAGTTCTGCACTCAGACGAGAAATTAAACTCAGAGATAAAATTAGGAAAAAAGCTATTAAAGCTCAAACAGAATATGACTGGAGTAAGTTTAACAAGCAGAGAAACAAGGTCAACAACATGAAAAAGAAAGCAAAACGTGACTTTCCAGAATCTGCAGATATTTTGCTAGAAGACCTGTCTGTTCACAATCCTCGCCCCTATTGGAAACTTGTCAAACTATTGATAAATGGAAATTCTATAGACAGCCTTCCACCTCTAGTTTATGATGACAACGGTGACGTGAAATTTGCAAATTCAGATTTTGAAAAGGCAACTGTTTTAAATGATTATTTTATTTCTATCTCAAATGTAGATGAAAAAGGCAGTTCCCTCCCAAGATTTCATTTAAAGACACAAGCTATATTATCTGATATATTAATTCACGAAAACGAAATAACAGATATAATAAAAACACTTAAACTAAATAAGGCATCTGGAGATGACTCGATTAGTCATAAAATGCTTAAAGAGACAATGCATTCTATAGCGTTTCCACTTCATTTGATTTTCAGCAAATCACTTGAAAGCGGCATATTTCCCAATGCTTGGAAAACAGCCACAGTTTTCTCGCTTTTTCAAAAAGGGAGATAGAAATTTGCCTGAAAACTATCGCCCTATCTCGCTTCTGAGTACTGTAGGAAAAGTGATGGAAAGGATAATTTTTAAGCACGTTCATAATTTCCTTATTGGGCACAATCTTTTGTATAAGTATCAGTCTGGCTTTCGTCCTGGCTATTCTACTGTCTTTCAACTGATTGAACTGTTCCATACATTGTCAAAAGGCCTCGATAAGCATAAATCTGCATGTGTCGTTTTTTTCTGATATCTCGAAGGCTTTTGATAGAGTATGGCACAAAGGTTTAATTTTCAAACTTCAGCAGTATGGGATAGGCGGAAATCTACTTTCTTGGTTTACAAAATATCGTATGATGAGAAGACAATGTGTCGTCGTAAATCAGGACAGATCGTCATTTAAACAAATTGAAGCTGGAGTTCCTCAAGGGTCTGTTCTTGGTCCTCTCTTGTTCCTGCTATATATAAATGATATTTCGGAACCCATAGAAGGCATTCTTAGATCATACGCCGACGACACAAAGTTATGCGGCATGGGTTGCTCAAGCAATGAAATTGAAATAAACTTAAATAATGATTTAAAGACAATCTCTGATTGGGCAAACCAGTGGTTAGTTCTTTTTAATGAATCCAAGACAGTGAGCCTACCTATATCAAACTCCAATACATTTCAACCGCCAGATCTCTATTTAAACGATAATTTGTTAGAAAATACACAACACTGTAAGTATTTAGGTATAATAATTTCCGCGGATCTAAAATGGTCCAGTCATATTGATTTAATAGTAAAAAGGGCTTCTAAAATTTTAGCTACTATGCGACGAATGAAGTGCACCTTGAGTAGAGATACCTTATTCAAGATCTATGCTGCGTATTTGCGGCCCGTACTTGAATATGCCAGCGAGATCTGGGATGGGTGTTCGGACCGGGATGCTGAAAAACTAGAAACCATTCAAAAGGAGGCTACGCGAATTATATCTGGATTACCGCGGTACACTCCACTCATAAATCTGTATAGCGAGACCGGACTGTTGTCTTTGCGCATTCGTCGCAAGCACAAAAAGCTTATTATGTTTTATAAAATTGCAAATGTCGAGTGTCCTGACTTCATAACTGATATTCTCCCCGACAAAGTCGGAGACAATGCCCGTTATGAGCTCAGGCAACCGGAAAACCATTTAATTCCAAGGTGTCGTCTCGAAACCTTTAGGAAATCGTGTGTACCTAGTGTGCTTAAACTATGGAATGAATTAGATTTAAGCATTAGAACATCTCCCTCGATTTAAATTTTCAAGAAAAAGTTATTTTCGAACGAACCGGACACTCCTGAAAAGGTTCCCTTGTATTACTCAAAAGGCAAGAGAAAGGAAAATATTATCCATTGCAAACTGCGAAATAAATGTAGTCAACTAAACAGTGATTTGCATCATTTTCACTTATTGGAAGATCCAAATTGTGCGCTGTGTCTGGTTCCAGAAACTGCTTATCACTACTTTTTTACTGTCCAAAATGGACAGCCGAACGTCGTAATTTGTTGAGCTTTGTGAATGAAGTAAAGCCGGTTGCTTCGCTGGACCTCATTTTGAATGGTAGCAAAGAACTATCTGATGTGATAAATACAACGCTGTTCATAAGAATATGCAACTTTATAAAACAAACAAATAGATTCTAATGAACATTATTATTATTATTATTATTATTATTATTATTATTATTATTATTATTATTATTATTATTATTAGCTCTCCTGGTCTGAAGGACCATGTGAGCCCAAGTAAGGGCGATCGTCCGTTGTCCATCTTTCGTTCGTCCGTCCGTCGCTGTCGTGCATCAAATTTTGCTTTAACCCTTTAGTGACGAAATTTGTTTTGAAAAACGAAAAGGTCGTCACGAAAGTGTACGAATTTAAGTTTTGAATTTAAATCTTTGATGAATTTCCAATTTAATAACATGTTGTTGAATATTTTGAAACTAATTTAACTGGGAGGTCATAGTAGTTTCGAGATATTCAACAGGTTACCTGTATAGTTCATTAGAGTTACCCGCATATTTGCTTTTTGAATGCCCATTTGCGGGACGGGGGACGACTGGTTTTGGGAGTTTGCGACTGAAAGGACTGGTCCGGTCATTTCGATTGTAGATTTTCAGGATTAGTCTTCTCCTAATCTACAACTGGGCACTCCTCTAGACCACTAAGAAGGCCGGACTTGGCCGGTGTCGACACTAAGGGTCAATATTCTACTCCTAAACGCTTTGGCGGATTTCAACCAATTTTTGGTGGAAAGGCCCTATGGTGGAAAGACTATAGACGCTATATTATTAAAGTTATAGTCACCAAACTTACAAGGCTTCGTATCTATACGTAGTATGCCTATATCACTTAGCTATTATTATCGTTTTAAGCACTTCTAATTATAGGCCCAGCCTAAAATGCATTGCCGCTTGCCGGGGTGATGGGTGGGTGGACTGGCAGCCTGGACGGCGCGCTGGCGGACGGGCAGACAGCAGGTGGGTGGGTGGGTAGCTGGGCGGCCAATGGGGTGGTGTGTGTGTGGTGGGGTGGGTGATCTGTAAGTGTCTGGCAGGTGGGTGAGCGGGTACGCGGGTGGGCGTGAGGGCGTGCGTGATGGGCGGACAGACAGGCATACATGTCGCAACTAACGACCGACCGCTGGGCTGACGATACAGCTTTTTTGCGGTGCAAGTATAAAATAATACAAACAAGGGGCTTGAGGGCTGACTGAAGCCGCACGCTTTATCGGTTGCTTACGGGAATTTCCTTCGTAAAATTGGGTAATAATAATAATAATAATAATAAAAATAATAATAATAATAATAATACAAAATGCGCTGGTTAAATAGGTTATCATTGGTTCTAACATGATTGAACTTAAACCTAAACTCTTAACAAGTGGTTTCAGATATCTTTAAACGTGTTTCTAAAAATACTGTAACATCTCAGATGACCGCCGCCCAAATTGAACAATCAGCTTCGTATGAACAAATTTGGATCTCGATTCAGTACCAATTGTGATTAAAATCGACCAAGTCGTTCTTGAGAAGAAGTCTTTAAAAACAGTTTACATTCATTTCCCATATAGTTTTCGGAGCTCGTAAGATCCAAGATGCCCACGAGGCAAATCGGCCACAATTTCCCATTCTTATTCCATAGGACCAGGTTTTGGCGGCAAAAGAATCCAAGATGGCCGCCGACCCATTTATCTTACAGAAGGAAACGGCACCATTGTACATCGCCATACCCATGAACCTATATAAATTCAACCTTGGCTTCAAAATGCATCAAATAATAAATTCCAATTTGGTCGCCAATACGACGAATTCTGATTTATTGATGGCAGCCATGTTCCTAACATACCAACTTCCCTTGAACAAACTTGAATGCCCCTCAGTTGCTAGTCATATTTACGAAATTGCCTGACAATTCAGAGATTCAGAAGAAGTACTTTTGGGGAAAATTAGTCATCCAAGATGGCCGTCAAGCAAATAAACCAATCAGGTTATTTTGAACAGCCTCGCACCACCACTACGGATTAATGAAGGCGCAATGCCTATAGATGCGGGTAGATATTTTAAGGAAGTATACGTAAATGATAATAGCAAAGGACTCGCTGAAGCGATTCCAATGATTCCAAGATCTAGGTGCCGACATTGGGATTAATATGCTATAATGGATGTTAAAATCGGACAAGGAAAATGCCTCAGATACCAGTGGCAATCGCTTGATAATCGGATGTAATCAATGACGCGGCTAGTCGATCTGCTGGGAACCTTGACAGTCACGCGATGACGTGATCATTGATAAATATTGTTTATTTATTTTTCTGAGTTACCTTCTAAAGCTTTAGTTTGTTCGCGCTCTCTCTCTCTCTCTCTCTCTCTCTCTCTCTCTCTCTCTCTCTCTCTCTCTCTCTCTCTCTCTCTCTCTCTCCCCGTCACGTCACAACTTATTTTTACTTTGTGAATTGAACTAAGCGGGATGCATGTTTCACTTTCAGGGCCAGTCACTCCCGCTCCAAGGTCGGTGCGTGCGTGCGTGCGTGCGTGCGTATCATAGTTAATGCCCCTACTCTCCTTTATTTTTTGTATGGGGTGGGGGCTCTCCAATTTGACTTTCTTGTGTGAGGTCATAATCACCAGGAAAACCATTGAAATCTATAAAATATCTATGGAATTGTTGGAAATGGTGTGGGTTGATGTTATATTTATAAATATAAGCACAACCTTGGATAAAATGTCAGATGTCTAAATTACCTAGCCCAATGTATCAAGAGTTAACCATTCGCCTGTCATTTTCACAATCATGTCCTGGGTGTTACAGTGGCTAAATGGGTCTGGTGAAGTACATTGAAAGGATGAAGAAAAAATAATGGCCACTATGCCAAAATTAATTAATTATAAGATCAAATAAATATATTGAGTAAAAATGGGTTAATAATATATACCAGGAGGCCATCCCATGTTGATGGATATTCTGACAATATGTTTGTAGCTACTACACCCATTCTCAAATGTGGCATACACTGAGCTGAATGTAGATATCATCAGTAGTTGCCACAATATTAGTGTACTATTTAGGAATCCATGTATTTTGTATTTGACATTTTCCATTTCAATGCAAAAACCACCAATTTAATTTTTTGTTTTACAAACCATCCTAACTTAGTTTTTCCCTATAAATCTAAGAAAACAATAAAGCTCATAAACACTCGGAATTCCTCAGAATTTTCTGTAACTCTTTGTTCTCTGTAGTTTTGATAACCATTTAATGGTCAAGCCGGTCATGAAAAATGTCGATTTGCAGGCAAACAAAACATTAAATTGGCCTGGCCTAACACAGGAAAGTTGCAGAATTTTTCAAGTAAATTTTGCTTGGATCCTAAGGCAGTAATATATACCAGGGTTTTATCCAAGGTGGTGTGGGCGGGGCACCAAGGTAGCATGCCCCCACCCCATGGCAACCTCATGATCTTTCAGGATTGACACACTTTTTGTGATTTAATGGAAATTGTATAGGCTCTGTATCTGCATTCAATTAAGTTGCCATTCCCCCTTGAACAAATTGCTGAATGAAACCATGACAATTTAATTTCAAAATATTCAGCAAAATAGGTATTCAATCATAAATTGTGCATACATTTTTGAAAGACGTAATTAAGCTCATAAAAGTTTTCTACAATGGTTTTCCAAATTCTTAAATTTTATCCAATGCTTTTATATCCAAATTATATTATATTATATAATTAATACAAACCACATGACGACATGCTCGCTTGCCCTTGTGGAGAAGCAGAACAGACCACAGAGCACATACTTCTATGTTGCAGTACGTATCAGCTGCTGAGAGAAGAGATCTGGCCTTTGTCAACCTCTTTTCTTGAAAAGCTGTACGGGCCTGTGGAAGAACGGCAGAAAACCATAGATTTCATCTTGAGAACGGCTCTCCAAGTGTGATACCAGCGATCGAAAAGAAGAAGAAAGCAATCGTACATTTGACATGTAAATAGTGTATTGTTAAATTCGGCGAGATATAAGGATTATGGGAAACACGTAGAATCAATCTGAGACAAGCATCCATTGCACAGATTGTCTTTTTATCTGATGCCCGCTCCGTCCTCGAGGCTATCACCAAAGGTAAGCTGCCACAACTTGAAGAAGCACTACAAACCATCAAATGCTTTCGGATAGCACTGCAGTTGATCTCCTCACACTGTGGAGTCCAAGGAAATGAGGAAGCAGACTTGATGGCAAAGGTGGGTGCAGAAGAGAATCAGACAGAAAACATGGTTACCCATACAGAGATGAAGACTATCATCAAGTCACTCTATAGAACACCTCAATCAGAAGATGCCTACCATCATCTCTCGAGGCCAGAGCAAGTGACCATTTTTCGTCTCAGAACTGGACACAGACTAAACCAACACATGTACAGGCGGTTCCACCGTACGACATCGCCCGCTTGCCCTTGTGGAGAAGCAGAACAGACCACAGAGCACATACTTCAATGTTGCAGTACGTATCAGCTGCTGAGAGAAGAGATCTGGCCTTTGTCAACCTCCTTTCTTGAAAAGCTGTATGGGCCTGTGGAAGAACTGCAGAAAACCACAGATTTCATCTTGAGAACGGCTCTCCAAGTGTGATACCAGCGATCGAAAAGAAGAAGAAAGAAGAATTAATACCAACAGACAATAATTTAAGGATGGCCTCAGATGTCAGTCTAGAATTTCAGTGGCCTGTGATATTAGTATTTGAATAAGAAAAATTTAAAATTAGGTTACAAATACACATTCTGGCAGGAATCATGGAAATTTCTACTTCATGCAGAAATTGATGATGAAATGCAACACAAATTTTGTACTGAAATTTGTGAATTTTGTGTTAAAAGCAAAGGCTTACAGAGAAATATATAAATTTTGACAGTTAATATGCATATATCTGGGCTAAAAATTCTAAATTTGTAATGGAACATTTCATCAAATATCAACCAGTGTTTAAAATGTAACAGGAAACCAGTAGATGTGGACATAAAATGCAAGATTTGGTACTGAAATCTGTGAATTTGGGAGTATAAGTAAGTGTTTACCCAGAAATATATACCCTTTGATAGTTAATATGCATATATCTGGGTTCAAAATGGTAAAAATAATTTTAAATGAGCAGTAATGTGAAAATTTTAGCTGGAAATGTTAAGAAACATACAAAACCTTTGACAGGAAACAAGAAAATCTGGACTAAAAAGCAACTGCTTTGTTCAGTAACCAAAAATATGGATGCAAAATGCAAACGTATGAGAATTTAGGCTGGAAATTCAAACATTTCTATATGAAGAATTGATATCCAAGTTCCAAATATGAACATTTTAACAGGAAACATGAACATTTTAGGTAAAGAATGAAAGAATGTAGGCCCAAAATGGAAAAGCTTGGTTATGAAATGATGACCACTGACCAATAATGTCAAATTCCTATTCAACAGGTCCAAAATCTATATGATTGACATGCTCACTCTGAAAATTCATCAACTAACAGAGCCCTTTAATGGTCAAGCCGGCAAAAAACCACCCTCTGCGGTGGTATTGAGAATATTTTCAAGAATTTATCACTGGAATGCCTGGCTCGAGAACCGAGCCACGCATTCCAGGCATAAATTTTCAATTCTTGGCCTGCAAATGGACATTCAATAAGTAAAAATGACAATTTTCTTAACCAGTCTTTACCATTAAAGGGTTAATTAAACAAATTCAACCAGCTAGCATCCAGAATGCACACAGTACTGAAAATACAGGCTGAAATGTGCACTACTATTGTCAACATGATTGTGTTGTGAAAAAAACCAGCCAGTCAAATGTATGATGTCTGCGGGATATGATGTATTTTCATATAGCTTGTTTATTGGCTGAAATATAAACAATATTACATTCTTAACCCTTAAATGGTCAGGATTTTTCAAGAAAATTGAAATCTGCTTATTGAAGTCCATTTGCAAGGCAAGATTCTTAGGCTACTTTTGGGAATTAACCACTGTAATCACTGATTTGGGTTATCGACCCAGTCATTCCAGAGCTAAATTTCCAAAAAACATTCTTATTTTGGCCGGCAAATTAACATTGACTCACCAGTAGAAGCTGGTTTCGGCCGGCTTGGCCATTAAAAGGTTAATAAACAGAAACTCAACTGTATTTATATATTATATTATATATCACATAAAGAGCCATCTTTAATCAAGATTCAGATCAATTACATGTACCACACAGATCAGACTTAACAGTCAACATACAGAATGTTTAACCCTTTTAAGCTTTAGTGGTCAAGGTTTGTCAAGAAAATTTTAATTTGTGTTTGGTGAATGTCCATTTATAGGCCAAGAACAACAACAGGTTCCAGTTAAATTAGCCTCAAAAACATTTACCATGTCAGAAGCTTGACATAAAATTGACACTTTGTGATTTCAAGGGTTAAAGGATTAATGTTAGTCCACTACATACTTAGTTATGTGGGTGTTGGAGAACACAACATTTATATGGAGTTGCTCTAGCCTAGAAGCCCATACTGGCTTTCTTGAAGCTGGCTTAATATTGTTGACACTTTGGGGTTTCAAGGGTTAAAGGTTCAATCTCATTCCCCCATGGTGTAGGGAACATTTTGTTGAATGTTTGAAGACAGTTTAAAGTGGGGCTGATGCTGTCCATGACAACAACAGCTTCCAGTCAAACTAGCTCCAAAACATTTAAACATGTCAGAGCCTAAACATACAGTTGACACTTAATATAATTAGTATTATAGCTAACACTATATATAATTGGGTGTTGGAGAATAGACACACATTTATAGGGAGTAACATTAGCCCAGAAAGCCGCACTGGCTACTTTGAAGGAATACATAAATGATAATAATGCAGGTGACGTAAGTATAGATTAATACAATAATAACAATTAGTATGGCTAGTCTTTAACTAGACATATAATTAGCACTCTGGGTTTTCAGGGTCTCTGGGGTTAGATTTAGGCTTAGTCAGTCTACAAACCTGACCATGAACCCTGTGCTGTCTTACTGCTAAATCTCTGCGGATCACATTTATTAGATAAAGCTCAGTATATGCTTTGGGGTTTCAAGGGTTAAAGGATCAATCTCATTCCCCTCTTGTGTAGGCAACATTTTGTTGAATGTTTTTAACCCCTTAACCCTTAGATTTGTTAAAGAAAATTTCAATTTTCTCAAAGAAAATGCCAATTTGCAGACCAAGAGAAGACTGTTTTTGAAAATTTACCACTGAAATGATTCCAGTGGTAAATTTTCAAAAATAGGCTTTTCTTGGTCTGAAAATGGACATTTCCAGGACCACGTACTGCAGAAACCGATTTTGGCCGATGTGAGTGTTAAAGGGTTAAGACAGTTTGAAGGGTGGGGTGCTATCTATGACAACAGCAGCTTCCAGTCTGCCTACCCCAAAATATTCAACCATGTCCGAAACTAGACAGATATAGTTCACTTTGTGGGTTTCAATGGTTAAAGAAGTAATCTCCATTCAATATATGAGTGTTTCGATATGATGATTGTTTGATAATATTAAGCTTACACAATCCACAATCCAATGTTTTAGATCTTAATAAAAAGAACTAATTTTAACAATCACACCTCTACATACCAGATACAACAACAGCTCATTTATGATGCATGAGCTCAAGCATATTATGTTGAATGATTTGAAACTAATTTGACTGGAATGTGTTTTGCGACCTATGATTAAGCCAACCAGTTCAAGTCAAACTAGTTACCAAAGTACTAAAGTACTACTTCAATGTTGCCGTATCAGCTGCTGAGAGAAGAGATCTGGCCTTTGTCAACCTCTTTTCTTGAAAAGCTGTACGGGCCTGTGGAAGAACGGCAGAAAACCATAGAGTTCATCTTGAGAACGGCTCTCCAAGTGTGATACCAGCGATCGAAAAGAAGAAGAAGAAAGCAATCATACATTTGACATGTAAATAGTGTATTGTTAAATTCGGCGAGATATAAGGATTATGGGAAACACGTAGAATCAATCTGAGACAAGCATCTATTGACTTTATGCCAATATATATCCTCAGAATCTCACAGGACTGGATAAGATTTTGTGTTTTATGGACAGCCAAAGAAATTGGTGTGCTATTGTGTGTTGGTAGGCCTACTTTTCGTCTGGTGGGTGCGTGTGTATGCGCGTGCGAGCGTGCGTGCGTGAGTGCGTGCGTGCGTATGTGAATGCTTGCGTGCGTGCGTACGTGCATGCATTTGCGCATGTTATCTGGCATCCTGTTATCTGCCACACGTCAAGAAATTGCTAAGTAGTACTAATCGGTAGTTATCCGACCTGTCTATGACGGACTCTCTGCTTTTGGGACCAAAGGTCTTAGCTGCTTAATTGCACCCCCCCCCCCCCCCCTCCCAGGACAGAAAGGCTCGCGGAGAGGCTAAGATCGCCGAAATCTGACTCCCAGAAAGCGGTATTATATCATTTTGCTACCTAGCTTATTACAACACCGAATTCGTTTTACTTCGGGCATCGTCGTCGTAGTCGCCGTCGCCGCCGTTGTTGTTGTCGTCATCGTCATAGCAATAATGGGCCATACATCTACAGGGAACGGAAAACGATGACTCAAAAAAGTATTTGATTGCCTTGGCTCAAATTATTTAGTGACAGTTCGGATAATGGCAACACATAATTTTGTCAGTACTTTTAGATGTTTTGTTGCGAATAGCCTTGCAAATTTAAAATAGCTTTGGCGATTATACATCACCTGCAATTCCAGAAGTAAATGTGGCCTTCAGATGGCTGTGAAATTCATAATGGCTTTCCCAGTTTTCTTCTGGAAAATGTGTATTACTCGTACTACAAGTGTAAATTAAATTTATAGCTGCAACAATGCCATTTTCTAGAAGAAAATCGATAAAATCGCAACATTGTCACAGACTATTAAATTATAATAATTTTTTTTATAGTAAAAGTTGTGTAAGTTGAACTTATTCAAATAATATTCATCAAAAATATCATGGAGATATAAAAAATATGGTGTGGAGCGGCATATGTTTTATATCAGTGAACAGATTTAGATTACAGAATCAAACATCTTTAATTTGCACCATAAAAGTGTGTTTCTTGTTCAAATATTTTAGTATAAATTAACCAAAACTGTTATAGACCACATCTTATTTTACTTAAATGGATTGAGCTAAATATCACAGATAATAACAATGGTTAGTCTGGTTTGCATCCATGGTATTAATATTTTTGCTTCAAGTATTTTAATGTAGATTGTCATTCAGTAGGTCTGTTTTAGTATCTTTCTAGGGTAAATGTGTGTAATAAGATCTAGATCTACTAAGCATGGACGTTATTTGATGCGAATCGAAGGGTGGGTGGAGGGATACATATGCGTTCCCACTTACTCTGATAAACACCCCTGTTTATTTACATGCAAATATTCATACACAGTCTGTTGAATTCTCTTGGAATTAATTTTACAGGAACTTGTTGCCAACTCAGAGAGCAATAGCTTCCCAGCAGATTAATTTCGAAAACAATCCACCGAATTGTTCTTGTTTTGTTGTCTTACAATAGTGTGTTGTATTTGGTCGGTGGCAGAAGCAGCAATTTTCTCTCAATGTAAGAATCTTCACATCCTCATCATCTTCCTACCCACATGACGGCATGCTATCACCATCAACTTTTAGAAGTTAGAAACAAATGGCACTAACACCGCAGAAAAGATAAACCATTGCTGGCAGATATGCATACTTTGAGCATTTCAAGTTGTTATATGACAGGCTAAATTCCATTCCAGATCGTAAATTGAAAACAAAACTCTGTTGCTGCTAGTGATACTGCTCCTACTACTACTACCTACTACCTACTACCTACTACCTACTACCTACTACCTACTACTACTACTACTACTACTACTACTACTACTACTACTACTACTACTACTACTACTACTACTACTACTACTACGGAGAGGGAGAGGAGGGTAGAGAGAGAGAGAGAGAGAGAGAGAGAGAGAGAGAGAGAGAGAGAGAGAGAGGCAAATCGTGGGCCGTGTGTGGATGTTTGGGCGATTTCAACGACGGCGACTCAGACGATAACTGATGATTCAAGGATTTCCGACGATTCTCGAGTCGCCTGTGTGTGGCAAACATATTTTTGACGATTTGGCCGATCTGTCTACCGCATTGGGAGAATGATCACCCGTGTGTAACGTTGTGTTACGGCCGTTCGGGTCCCATCGGCCCTCCTCAATAGATAGGGAATGGTTTCTTAATATTGATTTCCCTTCCACGATTCTCAAATTTAAAATCGAAAATCTAATGAGACGTGGAATGTCTTGTAAACCTACCGCGATAAAGGCTCACGTTGCATAATCCCATCAATTAAGGCCAGTAAGTCTTTACAAGTGCCCACACGCCCGGACAAGGTGACTGAACCGTAAAGCTATCAGACTTATCTGACAGGCGCACAGTTTTCAATGTTCAAGACTTACAAGGTCACTGTATATACAGTTAGGCCTTTTTAACAAGGCATATGAGGCAATAACATATGGGGCATACCGATCGATGAAAGTAACACTTTAGCCGCCTAGGCTAATACGCAAACGCAACACATTACGATGTTAGATTGGCCAATCTATAATATGTGCAGCATAGGCAACTGACAAAAGAGCGTCGACAACATTCGCATTATTTCGTGATATTGCCTTTTTAAAACATATTTTGTTGTAGCATTAGTACAATTGGATTGGGCAACACGTTCTAACAACTTAGTATTGCCCCCCCCCCCCCCCCCCTCCTAACAAGATAATAAAACAAAGAAAGAGAGCGAAGCCCTCTCCTGAACCCAGAAGTACCATACACTAAAACTTTTAGAAATCGTGCAAATAGGTTGTTGAATATTTTGAAATCAAACAGACCCGATCAGCTGCTGCCAAAGGCACCAACAGTTCCTAGTAAAATTGTCCTCAAAATATATCTTGAAATTAATTCGACAGCAACGGCTTCCAGTCAAATTAGTCCCACCCCAAGTAATCAACAGTACGATTTCCTACAATGAAATAAAATTAAATTTATTGGTACCGAACGAAATTACACGTTTTGACCATACAGAGATCAACAAATGTAACATAGAAAGTTGGCATAGTATAACAGTTTAACTAGAATTTACAAACAAACAAAAGCATAAATGTGAACATGAAATTGCATAATATATACAGTCAGCCCTGTGCGACAAGCCACATAGCTCTTGTAGCAAGAGAACGGCGCTTCTACAAGACAGGTGGTCAGAATAGCACCTGTCTAAAAATAGGCATAGTTGCTAATGGTGGGATCCGATCTGTCACTCAAGTATTTGACGTCATAATAAATTACATTATTAGAGGGCTAATGCCATAATCATGAATAGGTTTAACACAGTCGGGAAAAATTGAATAGTCCATACCTCAAGGTCTACATTAGAAATTATTTTCTACAATTGGTCATCCTGGTTCTAAAATGGTAAGATAGAATCTGTCTATCAGGTGACTGCATTATGGCAAGCTTCACGAACGCCCAACAACCGCTCCCGTGGTGCACCAGGCCCCTAATGAGGAGCCGGCACATTGGAAATATAAAAAAGAGGTATTACTGCTATGTTTTGTCACTTATACACAGAATCACATAACACGCACACATACACCAACGTACACACGCACGGCCATATGCATAAAGACACAATTAGAAGTGGCACTACACCCTACCTCCCTTCTATCTATCTCCACAGTCAGCCAACTTCTAGACATTTTTAATGAAATAATGCTTGCTCTTGACAACCACAAGGAAGACATATTCCATTTTCGACAACTTCAAAGCATTCGACCAAGTGTGGCACACTCAGGGCCGTATTTAGGGGAGGGGCCCAAGCGGGGCAAAGGCCCCGGGGCCCCACAAGAAAGGGCCCCCCACAATTTAAAAATGATGAAAAAAATTATGCACTTTTTTGGAAGTTATAGGACATTTAAAGCAAACTTTATTAGTTTAGAACTCTTAATCATGCATTATAATTTTATTCTAATATTTGTGGGGGCCCCAATTCTTGTTTGGTGTTCGGCAACAATGTTAATTACGAAAATTTGCAAAATAAAATAATTTTACAACGAAAGAAAGCGCCATAATTCACCCTAAAAGTAGACTCTCTGGCCGTCTCAGAGCACCTAGATGTAAAATTTTCAAAGGGGAGGACTCTCAGACCCCCCCACCCCCGCTCATTCTTTGCCCCAGGGTCCCAACATATCTAAATACGGCCCTGGGCACACTGGTTTACTTCAATTTGTTTTTAATTGGCATTGATAAAAGCCTGCTAGCATAGTTTGAGATTTATTTAACAAATCGTCATCAACGAGTAGTTATATATGTAGTTAATCTACCCTTCGGAGTTTAACTGTTTGAGTATCCCAAGGGTCAATCCTTGGTCACCTACTATTTTCAATCTTTATAAATGGCCTACCAAGTCCCATCGTAAGCAATATAAGATTGTCTACTGACGATACATGCCATTATGTATCATCAGACAACTTAATCACACACACACAACAGCGATCGACAACGACTTCAAACAATACCACGGTGAACACTCCATGACCACACCCATTTGCATTCCTCTTTGCAATAATCCTACCTTATCGCCCGTATTTCCGTATTAGGAAATTATGGATTTTCCCCATCAAATCATCACACGCATCTTGGTACTAATCTTAATAATAGATGTAACTGGCACACCCACTGACATAACCCATTCTCACACGCTTAACACGAACTTTCCATACCTAAAGGTCTCAGATTTATCCTAGACCGGAAGTGCTTGGAAATCATGTATAAAAGTGTATCAGACCATCCTTGGGAATACGCGGACATTATCTGGGACAACATATCCGAATGACTGGTGCGTAGACTAGGAAATATACAAAATTACACGCTTAGAACGATACGTGGCGTGCCTCGTATTACGAGCACCGATGACTTGTATGCCTAAACATGATTCAAACCACTTTCCAGAAGACGCGCAACCTATAGGCTAATACGATTATACAAGATCATTAATAGAATGACTTCTGTGACTCTGTCAGACCAACTCCCACAGCTCACTCAAATAACAGCATATTTCCCACGCCCTTAAACTCACACCACATCAGGGGTGCATGCATGAGGAACCCTACTACCAGCTTTTCTAAATATTCTTAGATTCCATTTCGCTCCCTCTCTTTCCCCCCCCCCTCCCCTCCCAATCCCCTCTCTCGCTTCTCTCTCTCTCCCCCTCTCTCTCTCTCCCTCTCTCTCTCTCTCTCTCTCTCCCTCTTCTCTCTCTCTCTCTCTCTCTCTCTCTCTCTCTCTCTCTCTCTCTCCTCCTCTCTCTCTCTCTCTCTCTCTCTCTCTCTCGTTCACCCTCTCTCTCTCTCCATTTGTTTCTTTTTCTCTCTCTCTCTCTCTCCCTCTCGCTCCTTCCCTATGTATATCCGTCCCTCACCCCACTTCTCTCTCCATCTACAACTTTCTCCTCTCTCTCTCCCTCTCTCTCTCTCTCTCTCTCTCTCTCTCTCTCTCTCTCTATCTCTCGCTTTCGTCTCTCGTCTCCCCATGTCTCCTGTGCCTCTCTCTCCCCCTCCCTCCCTATCTCTCTCTCTCTCTCTCTCTCTCT